>ML296398.1:5794-30359 GCA_005239495.1 Nicotiana undulata
TGGGGGTAGGGAGGGTGTAGGAAAAAAATAGAATTTTAAAATAAAAAAAGTAAAAATAAATATTTTTTTGCGGGGGTGGGGTGGGTGGGTGTGGGGTGAGTGAGGGTAAGGAATAGGGTGAGGAAAGTTGAAAAGGAGTTTTAGAAAATGTTTTCCCTCCTCTTGATAGGGAAAACATTTTCCTCCAATTGGAGGAAAATGAGTTAATGAGGAAAAGTTTTCCAAAACATTTAAGCCAACCAAACATGGGAAAGTTGTCACACCAAACACACCCAGAATGACCTATGGTTTTTCAAGATTTCTGGGGGGGGGAAAAGGGGTGAATGCCATCCGGCCCTATGCTTTAAAAGAATAGAGAGCCCTTTTAATTTCAGTATCTAGCAAGGGACTGTCTAAAAAGTTTAGATCTAAACTAGTATGTGTAGAGGGGTTTCCCAGTGGGCTAATCCAACTAGTTAGGGAGTGAGATGTTGTGAATGTATTTGTGAAGTAATTGAGCACATGTGACATAATTAGATGGTGTTCATTGATCCAATTCCTGGTATCATCATTAAAGAAATTGATTTTGTTTCTTCTTTTTCTATTAGGGGCCGAAATATGAAAAAAAATTGTGTTAGCATCTCTTCATTTAACCACATTATCCTAAACCTTAATTTCCAATAGTCCTCTTCGATTCTTAGGATATCATTGTACTCCCTTTTTAAATCATATTCCAGCGTTTGAAGGAAATTGCTAGTAGTATAACTACAGGAATTCTGGATTCCTTGGGAGTCTAGCAAGTAATTTCATCTTTTTTCCCATGATGTTACCAAAAGTATTATTTTTTAAGGTTTTAATCTTTCCACAAAGTTTAGGCTTGCTTTTAAAATAATCAGATCCATAGCAATTATTTTCTACAATTGATTGGAATTCCGGATGTTTGCACCAGAAGGTCTCGATCCTAAAGGGTATATTATGAGTTAACCTATTTTTTGGAATTAATTCAACTAGTATAGGATTATGGTCTGAGTATGTTTTGGGTAAGTGAGTTATTGAGATTTTAGGGAAGAGTTCAGTTCATTCCTCATTCCCTAATATCTTGTCTAATCTTTTCATTATAAGACCCTTATTCCTATCCCTATTATTAGACCAAGTATACTTACACCCTTTAAAGCCTAGATCGAGTAAGTTGCAACTGTTAATCTTAGACCAAATGTACCTAGCTCTACTGCTTAATAGGTTTTCCATCAAAATTTTCATTTGAGGTTAAAATATCGTTGAAATCCCCTCCTACCATCCAAGTCCCTTTATAGGCCTTGCTAATATTTTCTAGGTTTTCCCACATCAAATTTATGTTATGAACATCATTACTAGCATAGATGGAAGAAAAAATCCAGGTTTTACGAATAGGTAGTACCTCTATTGTTGCATGAATTTATTGATTTCTATGGACTGTATTTTGAACACTGACCACTTCATGGTTCCACATCACAACCATGCCTCCTGGCTGACCTTCCGCTGGCACCTCTATCATCTCCGTAAAACCAAATTCATTAAGAATATCAGCATGATTTCCTATTCTTGTTTCTAATAATGTCACCATATCTATCATTTCCCTAAAATTCCTCCTAAAATTGTCATTGTTTCCACCCCTTATATTCCATATAATAAAATTTGTTGGACGATTCATATAGATATTAATGTTTGAGTTTGCTGGTTCCCCGTTCTCCCTTACTCCCCCAAGAAAAACAGGATTCCTTTGCAGTGATGGCACTAGGATCATGGCTTTGTTGCCCACTGTTGGATCCTGAGGTGGTCTGATGTCCATCGAGCACTTGAAGAGTGCCAATGGGAAATTGAGCACATGCCTCTTCTCGTGCGTCTCCATGAAGAGAAACACCTTTATCCCGTCTAGATTTGAGAACTCTAGGACTCCCTCTAATCCTATGTTGATAGGTTCGTCTCCTCCTCCATTGCTGCTTCTACTGACCCTGGCACTTGATGTGCTTGGTGTTGTGGTGGCGATGCATGTTGATACATTGGGGGGATTGATTGTTCCTGGGTTTCCTGAGTGATCTCTCATGGCAGGAATATGGGGTTGAGTTGGGAGTACATTTCTGTCGGGAAGAATGACATGTCTAGGAGGCATTCTGTGGGTGGATTGGGTTGAATTGTGGTGGAATATTCTACCGGTTCCTCATTACATGCATCATTTGTGGGTTCATCGAAGGCGTCAGTGGATGAAGAATGTTGTTCAGCCACACTTGGTTTAGGTAGTTGTTCATGGAAAGCCTCATGCCCTCTATTACTAGCTGGGCTAGGTATTGGGGTGTTGTGGAGTATCACTATCGCTTCCTGGCTGTTTATTTGAACGTTGAATGAGATTGCATGTCCCATTTGACCTAATTCCATCCATGAGGCAGGTTGTTAGTCCTATGCTTGTGAAGGTTGGGCGTAGACAATCTGAGGGTTTTCTAACGGGAGGAAGGGTGGTAGGTTCTCCGCCGTTTGAGCTTTGTGTTGGCGTAAGATTTGAACAAGTTTGTGCCTTCTTATTAGGGTTAATGGAAGCCTTGGCATCTTTAATGGAAGATTGAGTATTTTTTAAATTGGTAGCAGGCGTGGGATTGGAGCTACTGGTTGCGTGGGAAGGATTGGGGGATAGAGTAATGATTGGGGTTTCCAATTGTATGGCTTTTGGTTGCCCAATATCTTATTTTATAGGAAGATCCTTCATGGATATAGTATCCCTTCCGTCTTCTAAGTTGAAGGACACTTGTTTGTTTTTGTTTTCTTGAGTTGCCATTTGGCTAACATGCTCTGGGGGGAGTATATTTTCATATCTAAAATTTAGATTTTGTTCATTCCCTTCGGTTAACTGAGGATTATGTTCAGATTTTTGGTTCAGTTTGTTAATATGTATAGTAAGGTTATTATTAGTAGGAAGGTTAATTTGGTCCTTTTGAGTAACAATTTGCATGTCACTGTTTTCTTCTTTTTTATTTAGTTTTGTAGAAGACACGTTGGTATCCATCATGTCTATGTCCTTATTTTGATAGAATACGTGTTCACTTGCATGATTAATATTATTTTTTAAATTGTTATTAATTTTATCATTAGTGGTTTCCTCTAAAATCGTCTGCTTACTATTCAGGAGAGAGAAATTATTTTTTATTGGAATGGTGGTTTGCTCCTTAACCATGGTGGTCAGATTCTTAGCACTATTTTATTTTAGAGAGTTGATGGATTCTTTAGATTTGTATTATAACATTTGGGTATCCAATTACTTACATGTATTAGCATTGAACAGATTAATTGAGATACTTGGGCTATTTATATTTTTGATTGGATTATTGTTCTATTGATGGATATTTCTTGCTCCTTGTTTTCTTCCTTTATTGAAGGAGACAATTTTCCATTCTGCTTCTGAGTTTTCCATTGTTGTTGTAGATTGTTCCTTCGTTGGATATTTGTTGTCCATGGTTGTTTGTTGAATATAACTACAATGTCCCAATTGTGCCCAAGTCTTCCTCAGTTTTTACAAAGGAAGTTTTCTCCCTCGTAATGGATATATTGTTTATGTTGGCCAACATATAGAAAAGGTTGGACTGGAATATCTAGTGGGATTTTTACACAAATTCTTGCATAACGACCCCTTAGTGTAGTTGATGTACAAACATCAATTAAGTAGGCGTCCAATTTCATTCCCAATATTTTCTAGGATTTTACCATTATAAAATTCCGCTGGCAATTGAGGGAGCCTAATCCATACTGCCGAGGTAGTTAATTTTTCTTTTGTGGCCACAAAAATTTGGTTTCCATCTGGAAATGGATAGGTGTGACCATTGATGAACCATGGTCCTTGATGGATAGCCTTCTCCATATTTTCTTTTCTTTTGAATTTGATAATATAGTAGTCTTCTCCAAGATCAATTAGTGAGAAATCTTCCGTTGGCCGCCATAATTCTTGGATCTTTTTTTTTTTAACATAATGATGTAGCATGCGTTTTCCACCAGCTTAATTATGATAGAGCATTTCCAAGGCTCATAAATTCGTTGTCTGTCTTCTTCAGTTAATGATATTTTTTTGATGTCTCGTGCGTTGGAGATTAATGAATGCTCGAACGTTTCTTCTTCTGGGGGGTTTTCTGTCAGGTCCATGTTAGACTGACCCAAATTTGGGGCAAAGTTCGTTGGGTTAGAGGCGGTTAACATATCCTTGAAAGATGATTTGTTCTTTAATTCACTTTATATCGATTTTTCATGTGCAATGTCTGGGGGTTTGGGTGGTATTGTGTTTTGAGATTCATAGGATTGAGAATTCATGGTGGATGAGATGGGGATTGCACTAAGATTTCAAGATAGAGGGACAATAAAAATAGTATGTATTCCTGTCGGCGAGGAAGTTAGAGAATATACATAGTATATATGTTAGTTATTCATAAAAAGCAAAAATTTGAGCATGGTTCTAATTTAAAACACTTTATCTGCCTCACCCCTTCTTCTTATCAGTATATATATAAATTATTATTACTCTACAATTATCTTATTCTTTAATTTTATCACTAATATTCTTTCTTTATTTTTGTTATCTTTACTATTTTTGTTGTCAATACTTTTCTTTCTTAAGTATTTTTATTTTAACTTTTTCGTCTTTTGTATTTTTTACACTTGTTTTGATAACACTTTTCTTGAGCCGAGATCCGAAAGTTCATCAGAAACACCTATTTACCTCACATAAGATAGAAAAGGCCCGTATATACGAACTCACAATCTACAAATTTCACTTATGGTATTATACTTACTATATAAAATAATCTTATAGTATATAAAAGAAATTGATTATCTACACTATCGGTAACTAATAATATACTTAAACTCAATTAGGTAAACAAGGTTTGTTGAGTGGGAACATAAGAGTTAAATCCAATTTTAAATCGGTGAGCCTACCTATGACCGCACAAAACAGAAGACCTTCTAGATTCTTCCATTAACCCTCAATCGCTATTAAAGCCCAACAACAAATCTAGGCCGTTCATTCCCTTCCTTTTCAATAAAACCACAGATCCTACGCTAGCCGCCTCCTTCCTCTTTCTCCTTTTCATTCTCAAATACCTAATTCCCAAATCTTCTCAACTTTGGATTTCAATTTTCAATCGGTACGTACTAGTATAAATCTAGAAATTCTTGCTGATTTAATTCAGTTTTGGTGAATCAGATTTTTGATTTGCAGGTGACAATTGAGTAATTAAGTTGAAATCAAAGATGTTTGGGAGAGCACCAAAGAAGAGTGACAATTCGAAGTATTATGAGATCTTAGGTGTTCCTAAGAGTGCTTCACAAGATGATCTGAAAAAAGCTTACCGTAAAGCCGCCATTAAAAATCATCCTGATAAGGGCGGCGATCCTGAAAAAGTAAAATTCTTCACTTTTTTTAATATACTGTTTTTACTGTTCTGACTTTCTTTTTTGGTTTATGGTTTTACAGTTTTTGTAATTTTTTACTGTTTACCTAGGATCCGTCTTAGTTTATAATTGTTCTGGGAAAATTGAAATGGTAAAATTAATGTTGTTAGTGAAGGTGGAATGAGTCATGGGGGACTAGGGTTCAAATTCCAGTAGTGGTTAAACTGAAAAATGAGGTGAATTTTTTCTTGTCTATCTAACCTATCATTTGGTGGATTACTTGAGGCAGTGGCGGAGCCAGGAATTGTGACAAGGGAACTCAATAAACAAACAAAAGTCATACCTGGGATTTAAACCTGTATTTCTCTTTGTGTAAAGGGGTTAAAAAATGGTATAGACGTATAAAATTGTTGTTTTTAACCCTATTCAGGTGTTACAATTGGTCAACATGAGTTTTTAATGTGATCTCTGGTAGGATTGACTTAGTTTGTGGGAAACCATTACTTCTATACGGTAGATTGGAAGTTTGAGTCAGTGGGGGTGGGTAAAAAAGAATTCTATATATTTGAAAGAAAGGGTTATTGTGTCTACTTTTTCTGCTTAACCAAAGTAGAAGTAGTTAGATGTTATGGTGTCTCCTTGACCTATTTTGTAATTGACTCCTTGCGTTCTTCAGTTTCAGCTCTCAACTTTAGATGTTAGGTATTATATGAAACTGCATGGTTATCATGATATATTTGACATAACTTCTGCTCGTCTAACTCATGATTAGCTGGCTGGGTTACTTATTTGCTCACTAAGAAAGTGTATCTTAGTGTCAAAGTATGAGCTGTAATGGTTGTGTTTAATGTTGATTGTGTTTTTAGTGGAGCGGTTATGGTGATGCTTGCTTTGCAGTGTTGTCAATAGATTAGTTATTTTGTTTTTCAAATTTATATTTCAGTTTAAGGAGCTTGCCCAAGCGTATGAGGTTTTGAGTGACCCAGAGAAGCGCGAGATTTACGATCAGTACGGTGAAGATGCTCTTAAGGAAGGAATGGGTGGTGGAGGTGGGGCACATGACCCATTTGACATATTCCAGTCATTCTTTGGTGGCGGTGGATTTGGCGGTATGTTTCCAACCATGTTTTGTAGTTGAAGTACTGATTCCCTTTATGCATCTCCAATTAATTTCTCAGGGATATTATTTGATGTCCAGGTGGTGGAAGCAGCAGAGGAAGAAGGCAAAGGAAAGGGGAGGATGTTGTCCACCCTCTCAAGGTCTCTTTGGAGGATCTCTACAGTGGAACATCAAAGAAGCTATCACTATCTCGCAATGTGTTGTGCTCAAAATGCAAGGGGTGAGTATGCAATCTGATTATTTATATTTTGCATAATCTAATAAGGGTCTGCTGACAGTGGTTATATATTTGTATTTCCAGAGTAGGGTCTAAATCAGGTGCTTCAATGAAATGTTCGGGCTGTCAAGGGTCTGGAATGAAAGTTTCTATCAGACAACTTGGCCCCATGATCCAGCAGATGCAGCACCCTTGTAACGAGTGTAAGGGTACTGGTGAGAAAATCAATGAGAAAGATAGGTGCCCACAATGTAAGGGTGAGAAAGTTGTGCAGGAGAAGAAGGTGTTGGAAGTTCATGTGGAGAAGGGTATGCAGAATGGACAAAAGATTACATTCCCAGGGGAGGCTGACGAAGCGGTAAGATATGCAACCAAGTGTTTGAAATGTTTTGTTTCTTAATGACGAAAACTGTATTGATTCTTAACATGGTTCGTGTTATTTTTTGCAATTTTTTGCAGCCCGAAACTGTCACTGGGGACATAGTTTTTATATTACAACAGAAGGAACACCCTAAGTTTAAGCGCAAGGGAGATGATCTCTTTGTAGAGCACACCTTGACCTTGACTGAGGCTCTATGTGGTTTCCAGTTCGTCTTGACGCACCTAGACAGCAGACAGCTGCTCATTAAATCCCAACCTGGAGAAGTTGTCAAGCCTGGTAAGCTTGAAGAAACTTGATGGCCTTGTGATTCTGATATTTGTGTTTAATTATCATTTGCAATGTATTGGAGTCTTCCTGTATAGGCTGCTTCTGTCAGTTATGCCTCCTTGCAACTGCTGTCTAGTACTAACCTAATATATTTGATGTGAATAATAATAATTAATTAATTTCCTGGAATTTGTATGCTTTTCTTTGAGCCCTCAAACTGGTAACTAGACAATTATCAAGCACTTCATTGTAGTTCTTGGCTATCCTTTTCTTTTCAGTTCTTGTTTTATGCATATATGAATTTATATGTATATGTCTAGGAATGAAGTTGCATTTGGAAGGGGGTACTTTAAAACCCCAAAGTGGGACTTCTAACAGGAATCTGGATTAGTTGGGCCCTAAAGCGGTGCCAGACACTGCTTGAGAAATTTAGAATTAAGTATCCAATTCCACACACTCTCTCTACCTATACATGATGCATAGAAAAGCATGTGTCTGCATGATTGTCATTTGGTCATGGTTGCGATGGCCAATGTATTACTTACAAGTTGTCTGAAAAATATCCTCATGTTTACTGATCATGTAATTTCTTTTTGGCACCTAGATCAATTTAAGGGCATAAATGATGAAGGAATGCCAATGTACCAAAGGCCATTCATGAGGGGAAAACTGTACATTCACTTCACCGTGGACTTCCCCAATACATTAGCTCCAGAGCTGTGCAAGAATCTTGAAGCAGTATTGCCGCCAAGGCCTAAAACACAAGCATCCGATATGGAATTGGACGAGTGCGAGGAGACCACTTTGCATGATGTGAACATGGAAGAAGAGATGCGTAGGAAGAGGCAGCAGCAGGCCCAAGAGGCATACGAGGAAGATGATGACGATGATATGCATGGTGGTGCGCAAAGAGTGCAATGCGCACAACAGTAATTCGCGCGTCTTTTGGCAGATACCAGGAGTTATTCCGGCAAGGGAAGTATCAAGCCCTGGGCTTGGGTTTGATGTTGATAAGAAATGACAGCCAGGAATGTGCTTTTTGTAGGAGATAGATAATAGATTGCTATGAATTTGGATTTTATTTGTGCAAACTGATGGTTATTGACAATTGTAAGAGATTTTTGCGACTATGTTTTGAACCACAGCTTTATTCAATTCTTTGATTTCCTGACTGATATAGAATGTCATATCTTCGTTGTTTCTTCAATGTATAGCTGCCTCATCAATGCTCCTGGACTATGTTGCAAGTAAGATTATTTTCTTAGGGGTGTGTTACCAGCAGAAGTTATCTTGCTAGAGGAAATAAGAGTAGCAAGGTTAGGACCGTATACAAATATGTGTCATAGCGTTCTGATGAGTGAGCTCAGACAAACCTACTAGGATGAGGCATAGCGAAAATTTGACTAACTGAACGAAAAGGATAGTAACCTTAAAGTCAGAGGCGGAGCTAGGATAGAGCTTGCGAGTTCTGCCGAACCCAGTAACTTTGGTTCAAGTATTTGTCTTAAAACTTCATTGAATATGTTTAAATTATTAATTTAGAACTCAGTAACATAAACAAATTAGAATCTCGATCTCACAAGCTTTAAATTCTAGCTCTGCCACTGCTTAAAGTAGTTAAATCTCCAATGTCAACACTCGGCCTATTCGTGGATATTTTGGAAGTCACCTTTCTTCCAAGGAAAGCATATAATAATTCCAGTCGATTTTATTGGCTTAAGGGACAAATACATGGATAGTTGAGATCAATTATTTTATTGGTCCCCGTTGCCTTATATTTTTAACGCTGCTCTGCTGAAAACAAAAGTTACAGGATGAGGAAGATATCTGCGCCTTTTAAAAATATATACAAAAGTTGTATCGAATTCATTCGTTCTAGAAAAAATGATATTGTATAATCGCTCTCAAATTAATAACCATATATATATATATATATATATATACTTTAACCGTTACCAGATGCAAATAGTTTTGGCCGCAATCTTTTGCTATTTTCTACACCTACGAACTAATGTGAGTGTAACGACATGAGTAGATCAAAGAAGCTTTTAGTATAGCAACAAAGGAAGTCCAAAAATTGTTGTAAACAAATTCAAAACTCAGGTGTTAAATTCTTGTATTTTTAAAATTCTCTAACTAAAATTTTTTGGCTTCGGCATTCCCAATCTCACAAGTACAGGTACCTGCATTTTTTAAATAAGTTGTGACTATCTTTCATTTTCATCCTTTAGCATGTTAATGACTTCATTTGAGTCAATATATATTTATATCAAGTGGTAATAGTTAATATTCCGAGCTATTAATTTCCAACAAAAAATCAAACCCTAAACCAATTTTGTCAACCTCAAATTTAATTTTTTTTTATTTTATATCAGCCCTATAGAACCCGAAAAATCCCAGCCCGCCACCAGCTCGTTAACCCCAGCCCGATAACAGCCCGCCCCGAAACTGAACGGGCTGACATTTTTTATGTCAAGTCCGCCCGATAAACACCTCTACATCAATGTTCGTCTTTTACCTTGGTGTTATTTGGGGTACGTTTCCTCATATAAATTTGTCGACTCCCACCAGTCAGTTATTAAAGTCAAACTTTGATAAAGAATGAGTTTAATTCTAGATTCAGACAATGACACATATCAGTTGACATTTAATAATAGATTGTAAGAGTCTAACTAGCCAAGTTGAAACCTTTGGATGATACATTGGGTAATGAACACCCCAAACCCACGCACTCCCCAAAAATATATTAAAAGTTTAAGTTCATTATTATATACCTTGATGTTGTTAGAGGCGGATCCAAGATTTCAAGAGGATAGGTGGTGCACTATTGTGAAGATGCGAATTTAAAATTTATATTTGACGAGTTTAACTTTATTATCTACCATATACCCACTACACTTTTGAAATTATAAGTTCGAATTTATTTTCTTTTTAAATTTTTAGTGATTTTCACGTATGTATATATATATATATATATATATATATATATATAAAATCCGTGCCGAAGACAAGACCGTTCGAAGTGGGATTGAACCACCAATTTCACTCGTAGATGCACTCAATAACTATTGCACCATAGAAGTTTTTGAGCATGAGTTCACACACATATAATTAAGTAATTTTAAAAAATATTACATTAATATACATAATTTAGAGAAAAGAGTACGGGTTCACGTGAACCCATACCCTAAGACTTAGATATGCCTCCGGATATTGTAACTTAACCTATATATTATATCTTATTACTTACTAGTATGTATTATTTTTATCATGTTACTGATTAGTATTTATAGTAGAAATTTACTTTTAATAACATAAAAATGATTTGATTGTGTAGATATGAAACTAAGGATATGTTTGGTAAAGTGGAAGCCATTTTCTAGGAAAAGTTCCAGGAAATGATTTATTGAAGATTACTAATATTAACAAATCAGATAACATTTGATGAAATTTTTTAGGTATTTAAATATTTATAATAAGGTCTAAACATTGGTTAAAACGGTGATAGCAAGTTACGATTTAGAGATAATTGTCAAGAAAAATGGCTTCCATCTAAAAGTCAGAGCAGCCATTTCCTCTTTCTTAGAAAATGTAAAAAATACTTTCGTTTCATACCAAACTCTCCTAAATAACACCTTTTCTGGATTGTCCCTTAGGTGACATTTGATTAAAAAAAAAAGACATTTTCGTTCCTATATCATATAGGAAACTATATTACTGAATATGTTCATGATTTGAAAATAGTTTTTTTTATAAAACAGATACAATGTATTAAATACATAATCTTAGTAGATATAATCTTCCTATTTAGGCGCTAAAATTAAGGAAGTAAATATTCCTTCAGATATTTCATTAAATAAGGAATCATTGTAGTATTAAAATTCCTTATTTAGGTGCGCTAATATTGAGGAATTAAAGATTCTTTCAGAAATTTTCAAACGCAAATCACGCTGTATTAATTTTCGTCTCTTTCTATTCAATGTACCCAGTTTGTAGATATTTTGTAGATAAATTATAGATTATTTGTATTTTGATTGTAGATGCTTTGTTTTTTGTTTTCACAAATTAAAAATGACTAAAACTTCTACAAATCTTCTGCAAAAAACGCAATTATGTCGAAAATCCCAATTAAACTACAATCGAATGAGAATTGGGTGATACGATATTGAGATCTGTTTGACTTTGTAGTTTATTTTTAGTTTTTTTGTAGAATTTTTGTAGATGAATAGAAAATTTTGTAGTTATATTAAATGTAGTTATTATGATGTTTAGAATACAATTTGTCTACAAAAAAACTATACATTAACTACATTCTGGACACAATCTACAATTTAACTACAATTTAACTACAATTTAACTACAATTTATCTACAATTTCTGTAATATGTCTTCTTCTTCTTCTTCTTCTTCTTCGAGATTCAATCTGAAAATCAGTCAAAACCAAGTCCCATCTTCACCAAAAACCCTCAAAATTGAGATATAAACTCCAAACCATATTCCCGATTATTTTCAACAACACCCAATCCAAACAAATAATGATTTTTGAAAACCCAAATTTGAATTCAAGCTTTCAAGCTTTTTAATGGCTGTCAATGGTGGATTTGAGAGAAGAAAAGATGAAGAACATATATATGATCGCCAATTTCTGAAAACGATGAAGAACAGAATGTAGCAATTTCGACTTGTTGAATCTCGAAGGTCTGAATTCTACAATTTGAAGAAGAAGGAAGGGAGAAGAGGAAGAAAGGGGAGGGGAAAACGGCTGGTTACAAATGATGGGGAGAGAGAAACGTTGGATATATGGACACCTTTAATTAAGGAGTAAAAATCTGCCCATTAATTATACCCCTTTAATTAAGGAGTAAAAAACTGTCCATTAATTATAATCCTAAATTAATTATGGTATAGATTTGGTAATTTGGTATACTAAATATAATTAAATCAAACCTTAAACATGGAGGGTGATAAGGTTTCATAAATGGTATAGGAATGTAAAAATATCTAAAAAAAAGTCCTTTTCCTGGCCCAGCCCCTTTTCTAATATATTTTTTAAAAATTTCTCCCTCGGTGTTCAGTATTTGTATTTGGGCCCGCCGGATTCGCATGTGAAAGTCCCACATAAGAAATTCAAAAATAGCCAAATTTACAAGTGGTCATTCAAAAATAGCCACAATTTCAAAAGTAATCGAAATTTAGCCTTTTTTCATGTAAAAATAAATCTGAACGAAAACACTGTTCAAAACTTGAAAAATACTCCAGCATAATATAATATTGGAGTTCCAGTATAATATAATGGACATCCAACATAATATACTGGAGTTAACAGTATAATATACCGGTCCAGCATAATATGCTGGAAGTTCATACACTGGTACTCAAATCTCCAGTATATTATGTTGAACCGGTCCATGTTGTAACAAAATAGTAGCTATTTTTCAATAACTTTAGAAACGCTGGCTATTTTTGAATGACCAGCTAGCCCGTGCTATTTTTACGAATCCCACATTAAGGGTAAAACGCTATTTAATAAAAGAGATTCCATACTCAAAGATCGAATCCAAAACCTCAAAAAAGGAGTAACCGGTAAGCACTACTCCACCTCTATCCTGGTTGGTACCGTTTTTTAAGTTGCTTGAGTCCTTCATGACATCATGTCAGCTCTCATTACTATATATATATATATAAAGCTAAGTCAAATAAATATTGTTATCTCCCTTTTCTCTCCATCTCTCAAATTCTTTCTTCCTTAGCCTCAAAAAACCAATTTAAAACCATCATTTTTTCTTCAACATGAACAACACAATTATGGAAGATAGTAGTGAAAGTTCAGATCCTGAGTTAAGTGAAGAAACTTTTGGTAAGAATTATGGCTATGGCATTGGATTTTCACTTGGAATCCTAATATTACTTGCAATAATAGCATATTTATGCATCCGAACGCGATTGCGCAACAATTCTAACGTGCCTAATTTTCATACATCTTCCTCCCATGGCAGTTCTATGACTACAATTACAGTTGATAATGATCATTTGGTTTTTATTCAACAAGGTTTAAATGAAGATATTTTGAGAAATTATCCAAAGTTATTGTATTCTGAGGCTAAAGTTCACAAAGGAGAGTTTGATGTCTCTGGATGTTCAGTTTGTTTGGCTGATTATAAAGATAGTGATTTAATTAGGATATTGCCAGATTGTGGCCATATTTTTCATGTCAAATGTATAGACCCTTGGCTAAGGCTTCACACAACTTGCCCTATTTGTAGAAATTCTCCACTTCCTTTGGTTGAAATGGTTACTTCTGCAATTTAGGCAATTTAAGTTGAGTTATTTATTTATTTATTTTATTTTATTGGGTTAGTGTTCTGAGTTTTTATTTTCTTGTTTGTAAAAAATCCAAATGACCATACATTTCATGTTATTTTAATGTAGTGATGAAGTAATTAAATAGTGCCTAAGGGAATTTTGCGTTAGTGTTTTATATTGTTGTTAATCGTGCGTGTAAATGCTAGTTTAGGAGACTTAAATTGTTTCTTCTTGGCGGAAGCGAATCCTCTGCAACAAATGTCGATCTATCTGTTTTCAGGATTTGTTGCATAAATCTCACTTTATACCTATTAAGTCCAAACTATTTACCTTTTAATATTCCAGCTTAAACTATTTACTTTTTTTTTTACCTATGCAGTCCAAACTATTTACCCGGCTCACTCAGTTATTTGCCTTCTCATTTGAAGTACAGAATGTTAAAACTATTCAACTTCATTTTTGCAAGCTTACCTGGTAGTGGACTTGAATGGATCTACTTCTTTTCAGTCAGATCGATCTTCATTAAGAGGGTCACCCCAATCTATTGCCCTATCTCCCTTCCTTATGATTTTTGTGTGTGTATGAAGACCCACCATTGTTGAGCTTAAAACTCCTGAATTTGTTTTTTTTAAAGATTTATTGTTTGATTCGATGTGTGTGCTATAAAAAATTGCTCATTAACCTTCAAGTAAGCTTCCCAAATCTGAATTTTTATGTGTGTTTGAATATCCATCATTGTTGGCTTTAAGCTCTTTTTTTTTTTTTTTTGAAGATTTCTTGTTTGATTCAAAGTAGGTGTTATAAAATATTGCTTATAGTACTTTCTGGAAGTTCATATTGAAATTTGATCACATTTGAAGTTGATTTGAGGTGACTGAGATTGAATCTTTCAGTTTAAAATAGAAGACGTACACAGTTACCTAACAGTATATCATTACGGTATACAATATACTGTAGTAGTATATAGCTATAATGCAACTGTATACTATTATAGTATATAATATACTTTGACGATGTATTGTAATAATGTGCTATATACTGCAACAGTATGCTGTAATAGTATACAATATATCATAATAGTATATCATTTTAATGTAATAGTATAATGTTGAATGAACAACATAAAATAGGTTTTAATAATATACAATATACTATAACAGTATACGGCACCTACTTATTTGTTCAATCACCTGAGTGCTATTGTGAAAAGCTAAAATCGTAGTGATAGTCCGGATTTTGTTGCTGATAATTAAAAAGACAAAAATTGTCCACCAATGAAGAAGCTTTGAAGCTTTGATTTGAGAATTAAAAGCTTAATATAGTTATTTGGATTTTGTATTTGGATGAGTATTATTAAAGCTTGTTAAAAATACTTGTAAGGATTAATATTGAAGTTTAAGTTCATTTAGAATTGTTTTGAAGTGGGTTTGGTGGTTTCACAAAGTTAAAAAATTAATAATCTTGATCAAAGAGATAATTGTCGAGCCTCTCAACAATTAGGTTGCAATTCCGAAGAGTCATTGGCCACGTAAAGCTTAATTTGTCTTTTTGATATTATTACTGAACATTCTTTTTACAAAGAAGTGTTTAAGCTAAGTGAAATTGGAGATGAGTAGGGTTGGGTAAATAGTTTGGAATAAGTAAAAGCGGATAAATAAGGTTTTGTGGATACTTGTGAATTTATCCCGATTTTGATATCACCGCCTCTTGGAGTAATATAATCTCTCAATTGTTAAATATTGATATTAAAAAAGAAGTTAATACAACTTTGATTGAGATAATCAACCTATTTTTTTTATAAATAGAAGATAAATTAGTGTTTGTTGAATGAAATAATAGGATTTAAGATATAAGAGGAACCAAAAAGAATCTTACAATATCCTTTATTTTTCAAAGACTCAGGGAGAATAAAGACGAATTAGGTGAGTATTGGCAACTGTATTAATTAATTATTAGTAAAAAAATAATTAATTGGCAGTATCATTAATGTGATGCACAAACCCTACGTGTGCGGCTTATTACTTTACTCTATTAAATTTGTCTGTAAGTAGAAGATTAATTATATTGATTGAAGCTTAGATAATAGTTATACTCTCTCCGTCTCATATTATGTGTGTCTTACACGTCTCTTAAGAAATACTTCATTCAGTCCAAAATAAGTGATTTTTTGACTATTTTCACACAGATTGAGAAAACCACCTTTTAACATTAACTAGCAATGAAATTGACCATATTAACTTTTACTATCTCTTCACACAAACTCCTAACACATACTCCAATACTATTTACTCCAATGGGCAATGTGGGAAAAAAATAATTAATTCATTCTTGAAATCTAGAAAATCACTTATTTTGGACCACAAAAAAAAGGCCAAAAAATCACTTAATTTGGACCGGAGGGAGTATCAATTAGGAAAGGGATTGATCTATTCTACTCTTATTTATATCTTAAGATATAATCTCTATTCTTTGGATATTTATTTTATTTATGTGTTATCACCGTCTTCAAGAACAATTATTACAAGGATAAAAAAAAATAATCAATTTTATCTTAAACTTATAAAATGACAAATAATTTAAAATGCTACTTTAAATATCCACGACTATTAATATAAAACGGAGAGAGTATTCTTTATTTTTGGTTGGTGGCATGGCAGCTAAAATTGGCAGGTAGATCAATGTAGATGTTTAACTCGATCCCTAACCGTATCTCCAAAAACAAAAAAGAAAGATAAACTACAACAGTTGGTGAACCCTATTTTGTATCCATTCATTACATGTAACGTAGCCACATTTAGATTGATTTGATTTACAATTTAATAGTCGATTAAAAGATTACATTGTTATTTAATGTACACTCATTTCTATTATTTGCTTTTGTTTGTTTCTAGTGTTTAACCAAAAAATTAGATTCTCGGTCATAGCTTATTTTTAGAAGAACTCGGGTTACTAATAACCAAGAAATTCTGTACTTTCTCAATTATATGAAAGGAAATAAACGTGACAATAAATATTGAAATAATAGATTGAAAGCAAAAGAAGATAGTTGTATTCCAATATCAGTCAAAACTCGTCCTTACAAGTGAAATTCTCTTCCCTTATATCAGGGTTACAAATATAGCGTTTACTTCCATTTATGGCTGAATCATTATGAGCATTAATGACATTAATGAACCGTTATAATTGGCAGTCGTAACTGTTCATGAAGACTCTGTAATGATTCTGATTCTCCTTCCTCATTAATTGGAGGTTCATGAATCTTCCCTTTTTACTGCCTTGATTCATTCCATCCGTGTCTCTTCATGAACAATTTAGGCCCGAGCATATGCGTCCTTTCATCTCATGAGTGATTTGCTCGTACCTCTTGTAACTCGTTCATCTTTTAATTGTAACACTCCAGTTGTCATCTTATTAGTGCTCCACGTATCATGCTATAACGACTCGGTCGGTCGTTACGTAGAATCTGCATTATATTTACTGTTAATGCCTTGTCATAGGTTGGTTATACTGTTCATGATGTATTAGAGTTGGTTAGCTCGGGCTTGGAATGATTATAGAAGAAATTAAGACACTTAGTCTCTAAAAGTAGCTTTAGAGTTAGAAAAGTCAACTGAGAGTTGACTTATTGGTAAACGACCTCGGAATGCAGATTTTATGGCTCGAATAGCTTCGTTAGGTGATTTGGGACTTAGGAGTGTGTCCGGAATATTTTTGTGATGTCCGGTGTAGAATTAGGCTTGAATTGGCGAAAGTTAGTTTTGGCGATTTCCGGTCGGCAGTGAAAAATAGGCTATCGGGGTCGGAATGGAATTTCGACAGTTGGAACAGGTTCGTAATGTCATTTTGGATATGTCTGCAAAATTTCAGGTCAATCGGAGTTGTTTTGGATAGTTTCGGCGTCGTTGGTGGAATTTAGGAATTTCCAAGTTCATAGGCTTGAATTTGATGTGATTTTGGTGTTTTGATGTTGTTGTTGGTGTTTCGAAGGCTCGACTAAGTTCAAATGATGTTATGGGACGTGTTGGTATATTTGTTGAGATTTCTGAGGGCCTCGAGTGGATTTCGAAAGGTTAACAAATCAATTTAGACTAGAAGAAAAGCTGCTACATTTTTTCACAGCAGCATGAACAGTAACTCGGGTGAACAGTAACTCGGGTGAAACAGTAACTCGGATGAACAGTACTCGGATGAACAGTACTCGGGTGAACAGTACTCTGGTGAACAGTGACTCGGGTGAACAGTAAACGCGTGAACAATATTTAAATAAACCCTCCACGACCATTAAACCCTTTTACACCATTTTTGAACGGGAAAAGAGCTTTGAGGCGATTTTGAAGAGAGGAAATCATTGTTCTTCATTGAGGTAAGGATTTTGGACCCTAAAACTCGATTATTTGTGATGAAAGAACAAAATATCAGTGTTTAATTCATGAAAATCAGTAGAAAAAGGTGGAGTTAGGGCATGAGATTATGAGACCTTCTAGGGATGATTTGAGGGGTCAAACGAACTCCGATTTTTGAGTTCTTTATATGTACGGACTCGTGAGATGATGACGAATATTTTGGTATAAAGTTTGTCGAGTTCCGGGATGCAAGCCCGGGGGTCGAGTTTTGACTGATTTCGGATTTTGTGCTTAAAATCGATATTTTTCAATTGGAATTCATTCCTTTAGCATAATTTGATGATAAAAATCTGAACTTGGTAGATTTGGAGCACTCGGAAGTTGATTCGAGAGGCAAGCGTGTTGCAGAGTAGCTTTTCAGGCTAGTTCGAGGTAAGTAATGTCTTTAAATCCTGTCCTGAGGGTATGAAACCCCGGACTTTGCATCCTTTCACGATTTTGGAGTGACGCACACACTGGGTGACGAGTGTGGGGCGTGAACGAACTGGAAATTTGGAAATATATCCCTTTTTAGGAAACTATTGAGTTGCAAAACTGCTTTTAAAGCATATGTTTTATAGTATTACTATATTTTGATATATTTGGGCTGTAAGCCATGTTTGGGGCCTAGTGCCGATCTGTTCTAACCCCTTGAGGACTACTTTACTGATATTCCTCACTTATTAAATTATGATTTTACACTCATTCCTTCTTGATAATTATCTTGACACTCTGAGTTACTGATATTATTTATTGAAATGAAATACTGTTTTGGGTCGAGAACCCCGTTTATTGTGGCCCGAGTGGCATGTTGAGAGTGTCTGACTGAGTGAGGCCGAGAGCCTATATTGTGAGAATATTTATGATATGAGAGAGGCCGAGTGCCTGAGAGATGATTGATTGCCATGATTTAGCTTGTTTATAGCGCTTGGGCTGAAGGAGCCCTCCGGAGTCTGTACACACCCCTAGTGAGCGCAGGTACCTACTGAGTGCGAGTGCCGAGTGCCAAGTGATGAGTGATTAGGAGGCATGAGTGATAGTGAGGTTTCCCGAGGGGATGATGCTGAGTGACTGTTACTGAGAGATGGTGAGGTGCTGAGAGATTGATTATGAGAGATGAATTGGCCCGATGGGCGGTTTATAATGATATTTTACTGAGTTTTGATTATGATTCGTTTCATCTTTCAAACTAATATTTTGGGAGTTTTTACTGAGAAACATTTGGGAAAATATACTTATTCAAAGGATTTTTACTGAAATTGATTTTCAAACTTATGTATTAAATGTATACTTTATGGAGACTCGTTGTTTTACTGTTTTGTGGATTGGTGTATTTGTTGCTGTGTGTTTCTTATTCTTCAGACTGTGATTTATTTTCATTACTACTGAGTTGGCGTACTCATCATTACTCCCTGCACCTCTGTGTGCAGATCCAGGTACTGGTTCGGAGCAGTAGCCATCCGAGTTCGTTATCGTCAGCTTTGGGATTTCGAGGTAGCTGTCCAGCGTCCGCAACTTCTCCATTTCCCTTGCCTTATTAGTATTAGTATTTTATTCCTAGACATTGTTTATGACATTTAGCAGAGTTAGTTTTATTCTTAGATGCTCGTGATCGTTTGACTCCAGTCCTGGGGGGATTTGTTTAGACTGTTAGTTTATATTATGGTTGCTTACAGACTTAGAGGAATTTTTATACTTCATATGCTGGTATTTAATGATATTGAGTAAATTTATTAAAATAAATGTGTAGTTATGTGATGGTTGGCTAGCCTAGTTCCACGATAGGCGCCATCACCACCTGTTAGGATTTGGGGTCGTGACAAGTTGGTATCAGAGCTCTAGGTTATATAGGACTCAACGATCATGAGCAGGTTTAGTAGAGTCTTGCGGATCGGTACGGAGACGTCTGTACTTATCTTCGAGAGGCTGCATAACCCTTAGGAAAAATCTCATATTCTTGAATTCTTGTCGTGCGAATCCATTTATTTAGCCAAAAGCATAACTCTTGAATCCCTTTCATGTATTCGAATCTTTCATGTATTCGAATGCGCACATGAGCGCTCGGTATCAGCTGTGCATCGACAACTTATGATTTCGATGGTGAGATGTGTTCAAATTGTTTGATTGTGGCAAAAGGGATTGGTTGGAAATGTGGCAAGAGCTATTGAGTGTTTGATTTCTATCTCGGGTTGGCATATGGCTTCGAGTTGTGAGTGTATTGGAAGACCTCTCATGTTGTTTAGTTGTGGAGTGAAGCAGATCTTTTTGTTGTGTTGTGAGTTCCTGGTGATGTCTTTTGGGGGCTGACCAATGCCCCAGTAGCGTTCATATATTAGATTAACAGTGTATCCCAGCCGTATTTGTACCGCTTCGTCATGGTATTCATTGATGGCCTCCTGGCCTACTCATGTAGCCACTGGAGACCTTCAATGCCTACCATACAAAGCCTCATATGGTGCTATCTGGATGCTCAACTGATAACTGTTATTGTAGGAAAACTCTGAAAGTGGCAAGAACTTATCCCACGAACCTCCAAACTCCATCACACACACAGAGAGCATATCCTCTAATATCTGAATAGTGCGCTCGGACAGCCTGTCTGTCTGGGGGTGAAATGTTGTGCTCATCTCCACTCGAGTACCTAACTCATATTGTACGGCTCTCCAGAACCATGATGTAAACTGCGTACCCCAGTCAGAAATGATAGATACCGGTACACCATGAAGCCTAATGATCTCGCAGATATAAATTCAAGCTAGCTGCTCGGAGGATTAGGTAGTCATCACAAGAATGAAATGAGCTGACTTGGTCAACCTATCCACAATCTCCCAAACTGCATCAAATTTCTGTTGAGTTCGTGGAAGCCTAACAATGAAATCCATAGTGATCTGCTCCCACTTCCACTCTAGAATCTCTAACTTCTGAAGCAACCCACCTGGCCGCTGATGCTCATACTTCACCTGCTGGAAATTTAGACACCGATCTACATACTTCACTATGTCCTTTTTCATCCTCCTCCACCAGTACTACTGCCTAAAGTCCTCAAACACCTTCACGACACCCAGATGAATTGAATACCGCGAACTATGAGCCTCCTGGAGAATCAACTCACGTAAACCATATACATTGGGCACACATAGCCTTCCCTGCATCCTCAATGCACCATCATCCCTAATAGTGACCTCCCTAGCATCACCATGTTGAACCGTGTCCTTAAGGAAAAGTAGATAGGGGTCATCATATTGACGCTCCCTAATACGATCATAAAGAGAAGATCGAGAGACTACACAAGCCAACGCTTGATTCGGCTAAG
The DNA here is from genome assembly GCA_005239495.1 of Nicotiana undulata. Lineage (NCBI taxonomy): Eukaryota > Viridiplantae > Streptophyta > Magnoliopsida > Solanales > Solanaceae > Nicotiana > Nicotiana undulata. The sequence continues at coordinate 27,164 of ML296398.1, forward strand.
AAATATCCAATCTAACAAATTGGATGGCTAAGGCCTGAACATCCAACGCCAATGGCCTCTCTGCTACTGGTAGATATGCTAAGCTCCCCAAACTGTCCGCCCGGCGACTCAAGGCATCGGCCACCACATTGTCCTTCCCATGATGGTACAAAATGGTGATATCATAATCCTTAAGCAGCTCCAACCACCTCCGCTGATGCAAGTTAAGATCCTTCTATTTAAACAAATGCTGCAAACTCCGGTGATCGATGTAGGTCTCACAAGGGACACCGTACAAATAGTGTCGCCAAATCTTCAAGGCATGAACAATATATGTTAACTCAAGTTCGTGGATATGATAGTTCTTTTCATGCACCTTTAGCTGTCTGGACGCGTAGGAAATCACCCAACCGTCCTGCATCAACATTGCGCCGAGATCAATCCGCGATGCATCACAATATACAATATAAGACCCCGAACCTGTAGGCAATACCAATACTGGGGCTATAATCAAAGTTGTTCTTGAGCTTCTGAAAGCTCTCCTCTGTCCACCTGAAAAGAGCACCCTTTTATGTCAGCCTGGTCATAGGTGCTGCAATAGATGAGAAACCCTCTACAAATCGATGGTAATACCCCTCCTAACCAAGAAAACTCCAGATCTCCGTGGCTGAGGATGGTCTAAGACAACTCTGCATTGCTTCCACCTTCTTCGGATCCACTTTGATCCCATCACTCGATACTACATGACCCAAGAATGCCACGGAGTCTAGCCAAAACTAGCACTTTGAAAATTTTGCATATAACTTCTTTTCTCTCTAGGTCTGAAGCACAGTCCTCAGGTGCTGCTCATTATCTTCCCGAGTTCGGGAGTACACCAGAATGTCGTCCATAAATACAATGATGAATGAGTCAAGAAAGGTCCAGAACATATTATGGATAAAGTGTATAAAAGTTGCTGGGGAATTGGTCAGCCCTAAAAACATCATAAGGAACTTGTAGTGACCATACCGAGTCCTGAAAGCACTCTTCGGGATATCTGGCTACTGAATCTTCAACTGATGATAGCCTGAACGTATGTAAATCTTGGAGAACACTCTGGCACCCTGTAACTGATCAAATAAGTCATCAATACAAGGTAATGGATACTTGTTCTTCACTGTAACTTTGTTTAGCTAGCGATAATTAATGTATATACGCATAGAACCATCCTTATTCTTTACAAACAATACCGGAGCACCACAAGATGACACACTGGGCCGAATGAAGCCCTTATCAAGCAACTCATGTAACTTCTCCTTCAACTCAGGAGGGGCCATACAATATGGAGAAATAGAGATGGGCTGAGTGCACGACAACAAATCAATGCCAAAATCAATAGCTCTCTCGGGCGGCATGCCCGTAAGATCAATTGGAAATACATCCGGAAAGTCCCCCACTACCGGAATTGACTCAACTGTAGGGATATCAATACTGGCTTCTCTCACATAAGCTAGATACGCGTCACACCCCTTCTCAAACATTCATTGAGCTTTAAGAAATGAAATAACTCTACTAGGAGTATACTCTAAGGTACCTCTCCATTCTAATAACGGTAATCCAAGCATAGACAACGTCACGGTCTTAGCGTGACAATCAAGAATAGCATAATGGGGCGACAAACAGTCCATGCCCAAAATAATATCAAAGTCTACCATGCTGAGCAATAATAAATCGGCTCTGGTCTCAAAACAACTAAGAACAACCAAACATAATCAATACGCACGGTCTACAACAACAAAATCTCCCACAAGTGTAGACACATAAATATGAGAACTCAAAGAATCATGAGATACACCCAAATACAGGGAAAACTAAAATAGGAATAAGTAGATCCTGGATCAAATAAGATTGATGCATCTCTATGACATACCAGAACAATAACTATAATTACAAAGTCGGAGGCAACTACCTCTGTACGAGCAGGTAGAGCATAATATCCGGCCTGGCCTCCCTCTCTAGGGCAACCTCTACCTCCCTGACCTCCACCTCGAGCTGAGTCAGCAGGTGGGGCGCTAGATGGTGCTGGAATCATAGTCTGAGGACCTAGTGGAGCACGCGGTGGCTGAGAAGTCTGTGGAGGTGTACCCCTCCTAAGTCTGGGGCAATCCCTCACCATATGGAGAGCTTTTCCACACTCAAAATAATCTCTCGGAGTGCTATGGCTGGCCGCTAAAAGCACCGCGTGCAGGAGGTACACTAGATACTTGCGGTACATAATAAGGCTCCTGAGGCCTAGAAAGGGCCGGAATACCACTAGAGGCTGGTAGAGGTGAGTGAACGGGCCACTCACAAAACCCCTGCTGTGGCGAACTGCAGCTGGGGCATGAGTACCATTATAAGTGTTAGACTCTCGAGACCTCTTGGCCTCTCTCTCCTCTCTATCACAAGCAAGCATACCCTCCATTCTCCTAGAAATACTCACAACCTGGTGGTAAGAAATATCCATCTCCAACTCCCGAGCCATGCTAATCCTGATACTAGGTGGATTCCAAAAAATAAACCGATGAACCCTCTCTCGAACTGTGGCAACCATACGACCATACCTCTCGTACAAATAATCGAAGGGGATGTACGAATCTTCCAAGCAGACTAAATCCGGATTCTTTTTGAGTCCCATCATCTTGAGCCAGGTGTTTTCCACGTAAAAATCTCTGTGTTTTTACTTTATTGCTTTTATTATTCCGCAACAGTAGAAGTTGGAACACAAAGAAGAACCAGGTTCTTCTTGTGAGACAGCACTCAAAAAATTAGGTACCACACATTTAACCTATATTCGTGTGTGGTATTGACGTCTAAAACATCAATTGGTATCAGAGCAGGTTATTCTTAAAAAGGCTAACACCTTGGAAAAGATCAAAATGAGTGCACCACCTGGGAACTGGGAAGGTCAATCAACTGCAAGGCCACCACTCTTCAATGGCCAGTACTACTCTTGGTGGAAGAATAGGATGAAGGACCACCTGATTGGAGAAGACTATGAACTCTGGGACATAGTCACTGATGGACCTCTAGCTAAAATGAAGAAGACTGCTGAAGGTTTAGATGCACCAAAGACTAGGGCTGATTGCACTGCTGAAGATCTGAAGAATTGGGAGAAGAATGCTAAGGCTAAGACGTGGCTAGTTTGTGGATTAGGTCCAGATGAATACAACAGAATCCAAAGTTGCACCACAACCAA
>ML296401.1:0-10885 GCA_005239495.1 Nicotiana undulata
ACAAGTCGTAATGTGATGAAATTCCATGATGGACATTTTCACTTAGGTGATGACTACCGGATGAGCCACTTATAAAATTCATATCCGGCCGGTACCCCCTATTAAATATATGAGGGTTAATACAAATTCATTACACCAAAAATATACATAATTAACACAAATTAAAATTGAAGTTTACCACTCGTCTTGTGAATGTTGGAAAGCAGGATATAAATTATTTTCTCCCTGCTCATTGGCCGGCGGTGATATGTTTAAATCAAAGAAAAGTCTTCCATCCGGAACCTGTCCGGCCAAAACTGCCCCAGAATAACCACCCGATGAATGGGGGGTATCTCTACTACGCACAACCTCGTTTTTTGGAGCGTCTTCGACCATCACGTACATCTCCAACATTGTGATTATAAGAAATTCCCGGCATTCATCCGGAGTCCTCAAAAAATCACTCAAAGTTTCATCATCGTCGATGTTAAACTCCGAGTAAAAAGCAACCCCTTGCGGAGTGACGGAATACGGATATCTTCCGGTTACTTTAAGTATCACTGAACGTTTCCTCACACTCATTTTTTTGCATAACAACGATATTAATTTATCGTACTCCATTGTAAGTGGCAATTTAACATGACATTGAGCAGGTAAACTGTAGCTCATAGAGTTATTCTCCATCACAACATCACCCCCCCAATATAATGAAACTCTCATTCTACGCTCTTCAGACATAATGAAAAAATGCTGGAGAATTTAACACTGCTTAAGAGTTTAAAATTTTTTTGAATGAAATATACTGAAATTGTGACCTCTTTATATAGGAAATAGATTGCCCGAAATTATTTTTTTTATATGTATAACGCCCATATACGCGGCGCTATACAGTGTTGAATTATTGGAGGTTGTATAGCGTCGCGTATAAGGGCGCTATACTCTGACATGTACAGCTTTATGTATAACGCCCAAGTACAGGGCGCTATACATTAACGGTGTTAATGTATAGCTCCCTGTACTTGGGCGTTATACATAGTTATGTATTTTTTTTTTCCATTTATTTTCGTTGTTAATGTTCATTTTTGTATTATTTTGGTTTCCATCTCATAGGTAATGTGTGGTGTTATCTTATTCCTCTTTCAAGGACATGTACAGTCAAAATCCATGGGAAAAAAATGTTAATTTTGAGTAATTGTGTCTCGATAACTTACTTGTGGGTCCAAAAAATTGTCTTCTTCCTTCCGTTCGTGTGTGCTGCGCGTGAAGAGGTCCTTTCTTCGTTTGGTAGTGTTGATTCTTTTTGTCAAGTAAGACGGAAATAAGTATAAAAAAATTAAAAAATAGTGAATTATTTATGTATAATGATCTTTTAAAGAGCGCTATATTTTGACGGACGTTTTGAACGTTAAAATATAACACTCTTTACAAAAACGATATACATATAACACATTTAAAAAGAGCGTTTTATATGAATGTTGATAAGACATGTAAGTATAACGCGATATATAAAAGCACTATATGTATAGCGCTTTTATATACCGCGCTATACTTACATAAGTATCGTACCTTCCCTTTCCCCCATTTTCAAAAATCTTCAGCGCCCCCCCCCCCCCCCCCCCCCCCCCCCCCCCCTCCTCCCCCCCCCCCCCCAACCATTTTGTCGATAAAAAATTCGAGTGGACCCCACCCGTCCCACAAAAAGACAAGATTGTTGGTCCAACATCCTAGCCATCCATTCCTATTGTTATGGGTTCCTTGTTTCGGACTCAAATATTCAATTCTTCAACTTTCCAAAAAACATAAATCGAGGTATTCTGGTTTAGTTTATGTCGAAACTCGGATAAATAATGCATATTAAGTATTTTGAATGTGTTTCATGTTGTTTTGTAATTTTTTTTTTGCGTTTAAATTGGTATATTATTTTTATCTGGACTAAGATATTAGTGTTCTAAAAAGATATGTAATAATTGAGAAATCATTATAACTTTTAATAAAAATGTTAATAAATTACTTTTACTATTTTATATGTATTTTCGTGAATGTTTTGTGATTAAATGTATTTGTTGCTTATATATAGTTTAGATTATTTGTTTGTTTAAAGACTAGTAATATAATGCCCTTTTAGCTTAGTAAAATTGCTCCAGAATAACCACTCGATGACCGAGGGTTATCCCTACTATGCCCATCCTCATTATTGCCAACGTCTTCAACCTTGACATATATTTCTAACATTTTTATTATAAAAGATTCCCGGTATCCATCCGGAGTCCTCCAAAAATTCCTCAAAGTTTCATCATCGTCGATGTTAAACTCACCGTAATAAGCAACCCCTTGCGGAGTGACGGAATACAAATATCTTCCGGTTATTTTAAGGTTCACCGAACATTTTCTCACACTCACTTTTTTACATAACAACGATATCAATATATCGTATTCCATTGTAAGTGGCAACTTAACATGACACTGTGGAGATAAACTATAGCTCATAGTGTTATTCGCCACCACAACCTCAACCCCCCCCCCCCCTCCCACCTTCCCCAATATAATGAAACCCTTACTTTTCGCTCTTTAGACATTATGAAAAAATGTTTGAGAATTTAACAAGAAGAAAAATTTTAACAGGAGTTAGGAATATTTTTGAATGGATTTTTGTAAAATCCTAACGCCTTCAAATAAGGCAATGCCTAGCTCGGAAGGTTGAATTTTTTTGAGGTATAACGCTCTTTTAAAGGGCTCTATACCCATTTGAATTATTGTTATGTCAGTTAAACGCATGAGACTTATTGATGGGCCCACAAAACAGGTATAAGTCTCATTGTAACTGTGCTATACATATATAACACTCTTTTTAAATGCGTTATATGTGTAATAGAGTGCTATACTTTAACGTCCAAAACGTTCGTTAAAGTATAGCGCTCTTTAAAAGTGCATTATACATAAATAAGTCACTATTTTTTTTTTTACACTTATTTTTGTCCTACTTGACAAAAGGAACCATATTTAAGTTATGGTATAGGCCTTCTCTCACTAGTTTTCTGGAGAGAAGGCAGAGACTATAATTATATAATATATAATAGCGATAATTGGACATATACAAAAATAGTATGTTGATAATTTGAGTAAGGATCCGTAAATTAAAGCAGCTTAGCCCTCCAGAACTATTCAATATTATCTTTTTGTCCTCAAGCTGCTCATGTCTACTATATCTGCACTCCTCCGGAGAGGTCAAGCAATTAATATGGAAGAAACATGTTTCCACTCATAATTCTAATGATCAGCTTCTCATTTACTTCCCTCTCTGCTAGTGGAGCAGGAGAAGGAGTTGAAAATCTTTCCACCTGTTTATTCAACCACAATGTCCATAACTTGTCCATGTACCCAAAAGTGGAAGGATTATAATAATAATCAAAATATATATAATAATAAATATATACCAGAGAAAGATGAACAAATCAAATCACTAAATTTCTTACCCCACACCCCTGTAGCGACATAAATGCTTCGATCAGTTAATGTAAGAACTATAAACAAAAGATCAAGATCTCCTATATTGTAAAAGATCATTCATACATAGCATAGTCCAAAGCTACCTATTTCATATTTGGCCTCCCTCCATCACAAATTAAACTTTTAATAAGAAACAAGTAATTAATCCATGTGCTAATAGTTGTGTAAGGGTAACTCCTTGTGCATTAGGTAAACAGAAACAACTATTAGCTTAATGATCGGTTATTTTTCATAACAGAAACAAGTAATTAATCCAATTACACTTTGAGCTGACACTTTGTACACAGGAAATAACGATGTCCCAAATTCAAAAATCCAGTAGAAAATTCTTGTGCTTCATCCAAGTGAAGAAGAAAAAACTACTCCCTCTGTTCCAATTCATGTGAACCTGTTTGACTGGGTACGGAGTTTAAGAAAAATGAAGACTTTTGGAATTTGTGGTACTAAACAATTCAAAAAAGGGCCAGAGTATTTGTATGGTTGTAAAAGCTTCTCATTAAGGGTAGAATTGTAAGTTTAAGCTAAATTGTTATCAAATTTAGAATTACGCTTCAAATGATTCTTTTTGTTTGATTCTTTTTGTTATATTCCTGTAGATATCAAATGGCTCACACAAACTCGAGATGAAATCTGAGAATACAAATGTGAAATTGCTGAAAAAGAGTTATCCCAATCTGTATTAGGGATTTGAGCATAAACGAAAAGATTAGGAACAGAAATTCAAGATGAAATCTTTCCCAGAAAAAAACAAAAAATATTAGGGAATTGAGCATAAACGAAAAGATTAGGGGTTTGAACATTATCCCTAACTGCATGTTGAAATTGTTTTCTTAGAGAATAATTATAAAGAAAATACCCAAATATAAATATATCTTACATAAATCTTTATGGGGTTTTAGTTAAATATGAGATAGTAACAAATAAAAAGGAAAGGATGCACGAAATCGATTATGAACAGAAATTGTTTCTTTAATTCTTCCTCCATGAAATTATTGATTAAAAGAAGAGTGTCTTCTTTCCCAAAAAAAAAATTAAAAAAATTGGAGATTTGAACATACCTGACAAATGAGATTCACATTTTGATTTGAGAGATTTTGATTTGGCTGAAACTTTCGCTGAGGAGAGTAGGTCGATTCTAGAGAGAATTTGGCTGAAATATTTGTTGAATGTTAGGGCTTCTGTTAATTCATACTAAGAGCAGACAAGTTTTAATTAATTAGGATAGGTATTTTGCTTTCTTTTTTTTAAAATTATTTTAGAAGTAAAAATATGTGGTATTGGAGTGACCCAGTCGCTGCAATAGAGATTTACCAGCAACTTTTCAAAAATCGCCACTAAAAATATGGAGCCAAAATTTTATTTTTAGCGGGACTGAAAATTCTAGCCACATCAAAGATGACCTAAAAAAAATCGCTGCTAAACATTAACCATCTGTAGCGGCTTATAAAGTCGTTACTAATAATATAGCTACTGTAACAATTTATAAAGTTGCTGTTATGTGCCCACTAATAATCCAACTTATTGTAGTACGTAAAAGCATTGCTTCAGAGAAGCAAACAAAGTTGATGACAAAATGGCTTAATTATTTGAGTCACAAGGTCGAAGAAGTGTATATAAATGCCAACTATACTACAAGCCTCGCCAAATTAGATGTCTTCTTAATGCTGACAGATGGCAATTTTTAACTTTTCGAGCCAAGAAGAGAAAACCAAGCGAACTCACACACAATCCTCCTTGAAGTAACAACTTTATGGCCACCTTTTTTTTTTTTTGTGAGGAAGGGATAGTATATGTACTCTTCAACTAAGCTTTCCTCTTTCACTTCATGTAAAGAAGGTGTGGTAATACCCCCTTCTTCAAATGTACTCCTTTCAAAAAGCGGCAATAAATTCGTAAAAAAAAATAAAAAAAGAGTTTCAGATTTTCTGTATTTTTGTGCTTAACAAGTTATAGCCAGTAGCTTAATGACTAAGGGTTGTTTCCACGGTGCATATAGTCTATTTTTGTCGGCAACTGATATAGGGATAAGTATAGATAATGTGTGGGGTTATCTTATTCCTCTTTCAAGGACATGTACAGTCAAAATCCATATTAAAAAAATGTTAATTTTGAGTAATTGTGTCTCGATAACTTACTTGTGAGTCCGAAAAATTGTCTTCTTCCTTCCGTTTGTGTGTGCTGCGCGTGAGGAGGTTCTTTCTTCATTTGGTAGTGTTGAATTTTCCTTGTCTGACATAATGGAGTTATTGATTGGTTGAAATTAAAGGTGTCTAACGGATCGGGTTGACCCATAACCGGACCGGCCTAGACCGGTTAAAACCGGAACCGGACCGGCCCGGTTCATAGGGGGCCGGGTGGGGCTGGGTGGGGGGTTTGGTCCGTTTATTTTTTTTGAACGGTTAACCGGACCAGTCAAACCCGGTCCATGTGAACAGTGTCGTGTATCGGTTTAATCGGCTCGGACCGGACCGGTACAACGGCTAAATTTTTTTTTTTTTTTCGAAAAAATGAAATACCTGTAACCCGGCCCCTTAAACCCCTAATCGTACGGGTTACTTTTTATACGGATAAATCCGAACCCGTTAAATCCGTTAACAATTAATCAGAACCGGCCCGTACCCCCAACCCGTCCGATTCAAAAAAATATCTACTCGGCCCGACCCACCCGTTAGACACCTTTAGTTGAAATACAGGCCTTGTCGCACTAGTTTTCTAGAGAGAATGGCAGAGACTATAATTATATAATATATAATAGCTATAATTGGACATATACAAAAATAGTGTGTTTCTTATTTGAGTAAGGATCCGTAAATTAAAGTAGCTTAGCCCTCCGGAACTATTCAATAGTATTATCTTTTTGTCTTCAAATTGCTCATGTCTACTATATATCTGCACTCCTCCGGAGAGGTGAAGCAATTAATTGGAAGAAACATGTTTCCACTCATAATTCTAATGATCAGCTTCTCATTTACTTCCCTCTCTGCTAGTGGAGCTGGAGAAGAAGTTGCAAATCTTTCCACCTGTTTAATCAACCACAATGTCCATAACTTCTCCATGTACCCTACAAGGAATCATGATAATATTGCTGATCAAAGTAGAAATTACTTTAACTTGCTCAACTTCTCCCTTCAGAATCTTCGATTTGCAGCATCTAACATGCCGAAACCAACGGTCATTATCCTACCAAACAGCAAGGAGGAGCTCGTGAGCACCATTCTTTGTTGCAGACAAACATCTTATGAAATCAGAGTAAGGTGCGGAGGACACAGTTACGAAGGAACTTCTTATGTTTCCTTTGACGGTTCCCCGTTCGTGATCATCGACTTGATGAAATTAGACGACGTTTCAGTAGATTTGGATTCCGAAACTGCTTGGGCTCAGGGAGGCGCAACAATTGGCCAAATTTATTACGCCGTTGCCACGGCAAGTGACCTTCATGCATTTTCAGCAGGTTCGGGTCCAACAGTAGGATCTGGAGGTCATATTTCAGGTGGCGGCTTTGGACTTCTGTCCAGAAAATACGGACTCGCTGCTGATAACGTCGTTGATGCTCTTCTTATTGATGCTGATGGACGGCTATTAGACAGAAAGGCCATGGGAGAAGACGTGTTTTGGGCAATCAGAGGTGGCGGCGGTGGAAATTGGGGAATTATTTATGCCTGGAAAATTCGATTACTCAATCGATTTGCTTTCCGAAAACTCTAAATCGAGGTATTTCGATTTATTTTATGTTTAAACTTTTATAATAATGCATATTATTTGATTTGTATGTGTTCTATTTCGTTTTGTGTTTTTTTTTGCGAAACTAGTATTGGATGCCCATCACGAGAGTATGATGCCCATCATAATCTCCCCCACTGCAGGGATGTGTTGGATCTGCTAGACGACGCACATGTGAATATCTAACTAAACTTAATTTAAGTATAGATTAACTTAGTGTTGCGCATACTAACGATTTGTGTTCTTATTTGATAGTTCCTCTGGACGCCGTACAACGATGAGGTGATAGATACCCTACCAGCGTATTGCAGGCTCGGCCGACATATTTGGAGGGCTTCTGTCCCGCTCATATGCCTCGATATTGTCGAGCATCATGCCTCCGAGCGGGTATGTCGTCAGTTTGGCCTGCCGCAGCCTATACCGAGTTCGCCTGCATGGGATGCTTTACATTACGAGAGGGATGATCGGTCCAGGGTGGACGACAGATTTATTGCATGGCTTGACGAGCCGTTGGGTACTTGGGATAGGCGAGAGGACTTTACCCCACCTCCGCAGAACTTTCCTATCCACACTTATATGGCATGGTACCGCATTGTTTCCCGACTTTTTATCGGGAACCCAGTTCATCTGCCACACTGTCGGTACGTCCCATACGCGGGGAGACACGAGGCTCTGGTATGTTTTCTGTTATTATTAATTATATACCTGTAATTTAGTGTCAAATATGTAGTTTATATTTTTTACTTTGTGCAGGCGATTAGATTACATACTGTCTATCTAACATTCCTATTGTATTCTACAATTGAATTGATTAACTAATTTATCTAGTTTATTGGTTGACAGGGTTAATATTACTCATAAAAATTCGCCAGGTTCTTACTCGCCTATTCAAGCTAACCTAACGCATATATTCTATGGAATTAGAACTAGCAAGAATACATTTATCATTCCTGTAAATCAACCAAGCAAGGAAATTAGGTATATGTCTATCCTAACCGCGAAACCGTTCCCCGATGCCCAAGTTCAAGAACTTGCTCTACCCAATCCTATATGCAATCTAGAATTCTCACTTTCGAGTTCAATTCTAGATTCGTAGATAGTATTCAATTGGTGATCAAGCAAGCAAATAATTAAGCGCAGGATTGAATAAATAAACTAAAATTATAAATCAAGAAAGGAAATCAATATCCGAATAACAATAATGAAAGAACCACAACCCTAGAATATGAATTTTAGCTCCACATAGACATGGTAGCCAAACAACAAATCATACAAAAACTGTAATAACCCGGCCAGTTGATTTAAGAATTAAAGCTTTGTTCGGTGGAATAAGTTCTTGAAAAGCTTCGTATGGTGATTTTGGACTTAGGCATGCGTCCGGATTTGGACTGGAGGTCCGTGGGGTGATTTGAAGTATTTCGGCGAAAGTTGAAGTTTGAAAAGTGGAGAGGTTTGACCAATAGTTGACTTTGGTGATATCAGGGTCAAAATGCAATTTTGAGAGTTGGAACAGTGCCGTTATGTCATTTGGGACTAGCCTACAAAATTTGACGTCATTCCGGATTGGTTTGATAGGTTTCAGCATCAGATAAAGAAATTTGAAGTTTCAAGTTCTTTAAGTTTGGATTGGAGGATGATTTATATTTTTGGCGTTGTTTGATGTGATTTGAAGGCTCGACTAAGTTCATGTGGTGTTTTAGAACTTGCTGGTATGTTTGGTTGAGGTCCCGGGGGCCTCGGGTGTGTTCCAGGGTGAGTTTTGAGCGAGTCCGGGCATTTCGGCACTCTGATGTTGTGATGACCCAAAAGGTCATCCTAAGTAATTCTAGCTAAATCTGTGTTCCGAGGCACCAAAAGCCTCCGTTAATCTCACCTCGATATGTGTGCGCAGCCCGCCCATGTAGCCGGGAAGCTTCTATGTGAAAATTTGATAAAATGGAATTTTTGAATGGAATAATTGAATAAAGTTGACTTTGGTCAATATTTTTGGTTTACGGATCCGGACCCGTGATTTGACGGTCTCGGAGGGTCCGTAGGAAAATATGGGACTTGGGCGTATGCCCGGAATCGAATTCCGAGGTCCCAAGCCCGAGAAATGAATTTTTAAAGAAAATTGTTTTCTGAAAATAATAAAGGATTTTGGAAATGAATAATTATGTTGAAACCGTGTTACCGGGCCCGTATTAAGGTTCTGGAGCCCGGAACAGGTTTATTATATGTTATTTGTCTTATCTGTGAAATTGGGGTGAAACGGACTTGAAACGACGTGATTCGGATTAAAATCGGATAAGTTAAGCTTTATGAAGTTTTAAGAAAATTCTATGAGTTTTAAGGTTTGATTCCTTGTTTTTGATGATATTTTGGTGATTTATAAGCTTGAACAAGTTCGTAAGATGTTTTGGGAGTCGTGTGTGTTTTTGGTTTTGAGCCCCGAGGGCTCGGGTGAGTTTCGGGTAGCTAACGGGGTGTGAAAACATGGAAAAAATCTGGTGTTTGTGAGTTTTCTGGTGTCTGGTGTGTGTCTCTATGCGATCGCATAAGCATAGCTGCGATCGCATAGTGCTGGGCTGGGAGGGGGTCACTGATGCTCTATGCGATCGCAATGCCAGCTCCACGATCGCATAGTGTACTAGGTAGGTCGGGGGCCTGGGGGTAGTTTGGTCAGTGCGGTTGCGACCATGCTCTGCGATCGCATAGGGTGAGTCTCAGCAGCTCTGTGACGCGTAGGGTCAGCCAAGTCCTTCTCTGCGATCGCGGCCCCTCTTCCGCGATCGTAGAGAGCATTTTTCGCCCAGTTAATTAAAAGGTCAAAAACAGAATACTTCATACGGGACTTTGCTATTTTCAGCCTTCTTCTCTTCCTCCAACCTCCATTGTCGACCCCCAAGCTAGAATCCTTCAATAAACCTTTGGGTAAGTGATTTAAACTTCTATTTTTTCCACTTTCCTTTCATAATCACTAGAATCTAGGCCTAAAAATATGGAAATTAAGTAGAAAATTAGGGGTTTTGAGTAGAGTTAGGTTTTTGGGAATTTTGAGTAATTCAACCTTAATTTGGGGTCGGATTTCAAAACAAATTATATATTCTAACTCGTGGGGTTATGGGTGATCGGGTTTTGGTCCGAGCCTCGTGTTTGGACCAAGCGGGCCCGGGGCGAATTTTGATATTTTTGGAAGAATGCTAGAAATTGAATATCTAAGCTATGGGATTGTATTATCGAGTCTTTATTGATATTATTGAATTAATTATGCATAGATATCGTTGTTTCGGAGTCGGATTATAAAGGAAAGACGGTCTTAGAGGGTTGATTGCTATACTTTGGACCGAGGTAAGTGTCTTGCCTAACTTTGGTGAGGGAATAGGTATTATTTGCTATGTGCTAAGTGATTATCATGTTCATTGCATAGGTGAGGTGACGAGTACCTATGCAATGTGTGTCAAGCATGCCCGTGAGTCTATTTTGATAGAAATTGCAGTATTTCTTCCATGTTTAGCATATTATGAGATTGTCTTTACTTGGTAATTTATTCTTGATTGAAAGTATTGGCTGTTGAGCTTGAGAAGTGTTGATACGAATGATATTCCAAGTGTAGAGTATGCGATTAAGGTGGTTGGTTATAGCTGAGACCCTTGCCGGGCATTTATTGAGTTATTAAATTGATGTTTTCCCCTTGCCG
>ML296401.1:10931-29018 GCA_005239495.1 Nicotiana undulata
TGATGTCGTGGCATGATTCATATTGATTATAAGCACGAAGGTAAATGTCGTGCCATGACTTTTATTGATTATAAGCACGAAGGTTAATGTCGTGCCATGATACATTGTACATTGCATTGTGAGGAAGAGAGTAAAAGCACGAAGGGTGATGTCGTGCCATGATATTTGATTACATTGCATAGTGAGGAAGAGTGTAAAGCACGAAGGGTGATGTCGTGCCATGATATTTGATTACATTGCATTGTGAGGAAGAGAGTAAAAGCACGAAGGGTGATGTCGTGTCATTGCTTACTTTTCTGATACTTATACTTGCTTCGTTGGCTATTGTGTTAGATTGCCTCCCTTGTTTACTTCTATCTGTCAATTCGACTGCTTCCTTTCACTTGTTCCCCTTTACTGCTCCCGTATCCCTTACTTGTCTGCTTATCTTCTGCCTTGTATTATCCATGTTACCTGCTGTAGAATAGGTTAGGTTATCGTTATTGTCAAGTCTAGCCTCGTCACTACTTCGGCCGAGGTTAGGCTCGGCACTTACTCAGTACATGGGGTCGGTTGTACTGATACTACGCTGCACTTCTTTATGTTGTGCAGATCCCGCTTCCGGACCCCGTGGACCGCTCTGAGGGAGTCACCTTCAGTCCACATTGAGCTTCAAGGTATACCACTAGCGTTCGTGGACCCTGGAGTCTATTATCCTATTGTGTCCTATTGTCTTATTTCTCTTTCTGTTCTAAAGACAATACTGTATTTCCTTTCAGACTTGTATTTAGTGTTCTTATAGGTAGTCCGTGAGGTTGTGACACCCCGATTCTGGGATTTTTGCGATAGTGTTGTTTTTATCGTTTCATTATGCGCTTTGAAATATTATTATTTTTCTGCTGTAAAACTTTTGAAGTGATTCGGGATATTCCAGTAGAGGTTGAAGGTTAATGGATTTAATATTGTTACGTTGTTTATAGATGTCAAAATGTTGTGTACGTTGGCTTGTCTAGCGGGTTCAACGTTAGACGCAGCCACGGTTTGAAAGGTGGGATTTCGGGTCGTGACAGATGTTGTTCTGGAACGTTGGAAGTGCGGATACACAATTGCATGTGCCGAGGCACATTTTTGAGTGCTTTATCATATGAAAAAGTGTTGCAGCATAAGAAAAAGTGCTGCAACTGACGATAAAGTGCGGACCTCGGAGGAAAAGTGCGGACCGCACAATTTTGTCTGCGGCCGCAGTTCTGGTGATTTTTGTAGGTTCGCTGGTCCGACTTCTGTAGCTTATATCTTTTGATCTACAAGAAATTTGGAGATGATTCAGAAACAAAAGTTGTAGCGCTTCGTTCCTAGTTTCCAGAAAAGGTAAAGAAATCATTATTTGGACATCCGTAGAGAATGTTATGGCAAATTTACTGAAGCCTGGTAGTGGAGAGGCTGTGAGGTGCGGACGCACAATTTTTGTGCGACCGCAGAAGCTAGGATGTGTGACCGCACTTGGAATTGTGCGGACCACACATTGAGAGGTCAGATTGGGTACTATATTAACCGAGGTTTAGGGTATTATTTCATTTTTTGTCTTTGGTAGCTTGGTTTGAGACGATTTTTCGTTGGTTTTTCGAGAAATTCATCGGGGTAAGTGATTCTAACTCACAATTTGGTTAATATACATGAATATATCACTGATTTCATCATCTAATTAGTACTTTGAGATGAAAATTTGGGAAAAATTATAAAAACTTCATAAACTTCAATAACCAAGTCCCGGGCGAACTAGGACAATTTTCATCACCCAACGTCGAGGGTAACGCTAGGAGCTAGCCCTGGCGCTAAGTCCAGTAACGTTTGCCTTCCTCAAATCTTGTGTTCCAGGTACGATTTCTCTTCTTTCTTGTTATTTGATTTGCTTTTGTATTTCTTTGTATTCTAATTGGGGAACAAATACCACAAAGGGTTTCTTTGTTTTCCTTTTTTTTCCGCATTTTATTTATTTTTTCTTCAAATCTTTTCTTCACACGGATTTCTCCTTCACTGTTAAAATACAATATTAAGCATAAAATAATATAATTAGCACTCAAAAGGCAATTAAAAGTACATTTTTGGCCAAACATCAAGCACCTTAGCCCTGCAGAACCATTCAATCTTACCTTTTTGTCCTCAAACTGCTCATGTTTACATATAAGCACTCCTCCGGAGAGGTCAAGCAATTAATTGGAAGAAACATATTCCCACTCCTAATTCTAATCAGCTTCTCATTTACTTCCCTCTCTGCTAGTGGAGCAGGAGAAGGGGTTGCAAATCTTTCCACTTGTTTAATCAACCACAATGTCCATAACTTCTCCATGTACCCTACAAGGAATCATGATAATATTGCTGATCAAAGTAGAAATTACTTTAACTTGATCAACTTCTCCCTTCAGAATCTTCGATTTGCAGCATTTCCGAAACCAACGGAGCTCGTGAGCACCATTCTTTGTTGCAGACAAACATCTTATGAAATCAGAGTAAGGTGCGGAGGACACAGTTACGAAGGAACTTCTTATGTTTCCTTTGAGGGTTCCCTGTTCGCGATCATTGACTTGATGAACTTCTTATGTTTCCTTCCATGCTAAACAATGGTGGAAGTTCAGAACCACTCATTCTACATGGTCTCAATTCATGAAGGCCAAATACTCTGAAGGTTCACATCCTCTCCTTAAGTCATGGACTAAAGGTCAATCCTATAGTTGAAAAGCTATGTGTGGCATCAAAGATTGGGCGGACACAAATATTTTATGAAATATTGGCAAAGCAGACATCAGCTTCTGGTTTGACAACTGGTCTACTCTTGGACTCTTATACAAAAAGGTTGATGATGGCTTATTTTAGCACAATAACCTTATCAATGAAGTGTTTGTAGATGGACATTTTGATTGGTCTAGCCTCTGGGTCCCAATTCCAGACCAAGTGAAGGGCCAAAATTCTCAAATTCGTACCACCCTCAATCCTAAAGCTGAGGACATCCCATATTGGATTTGTTCAAACACAGGTAATTTTTCTGTTGTTTCTGCATGGAATCTCCTAAGACAAAGGAGGCATACCAATATGATGCCAAAATCTGGAACAATGACATTCCCTTCAAAATGTCATTCTTATCCTGGAGAGCAATTCATGACAGGCTCTCCGCTGATGATAAGATCATAAATTTTGGTATTAATTTACCATCGGCATGTTCCTCCTGCATGAGTCCTGGAATGACCAATGAGTCTTGAGTCACTGGAACATCTTTTCTACAGTGGCCATTATGCTCAAACTATCTGGAACTACTTTGTTGGTCTACTAGGGATTGCCTACAAAAATATTAATATGAGAACTCTTATTATCAGTTGCTGGAATCAAATAAGAGTACCAGATTTTCTGTATTTTTGTGCGTAAAAAGTTATAGCCCATACGCTTCCCAGTAGCTTGATGACTAAGGATTGTTTCCAGGGTGCATATAGTCTATTTTTGTCGGCAGCTGATATAGGAATAAAGTTTAGATGATTTGTGGGGTTATCTTATTCCTCTTTCAAGGACATGTACAGCCAAAATCCATATAAACAAAATGTTAATTTTGAGTAAATGTGTCTCGATAACTTACTTGTGGGTCCAAAAAAATGTCTTCTTCCTTCTGTTTGTGTGTGCTGTGCGTGAGGAGGTCATTTCTTCATTTGTTAGTGTTAAATTTTCCTTGTCTGACATGATGGAGTTATTGATTGATTGAAATATAGGCCTTCTCCCACTAGTTTTCTAGAGAGAAGACAGAGACTAATTATATAATAGCTATAATTGGACATATACAAAATAGTATGTTGATAATTTGAGTACGGATCAATTTTAAGCACTCCGTAAATTAATGTAGCTTAGCCCTCCGGAACTATTCAATAGTCTTCAAATTGCTCATGTCTACTATATATCTGCACTCCTCCGGAGAGGTGAAGCAATTAATTGGAAGAAACATGTTTCCACTCATAATTCTAGTGATCAGCTTCTCATTTACTTCCCTCTCTGCTAGTGGAGCTGGAGAAGAAGTTGCAAATCTTTCCACCTGTTTAATCAACCACAATGTCCATAACTTCTCCATGTACCCTACAAGGAATCATGATAATATTGCTGATCAAAGTAGAAATTACTTTAACTTGCTCAACTTCTCCCTTCAGAATCTTCGATTTGCAGCATCTAACATGCCGAAACCAACGGTCATTATCCTACCAAACAGCAAGGAGGAGCTCGTGAGCACCATTCTTTGTTGCAGACAAACATCTTATGAAATCAGAGTAAGGTGCGGAGGACACAGTTACGAAGGAACTTCTTATGTTTCCTTTGACGGTTCCCCGTTCGTGATCATCGACTTGATGAAATTAGACGACGTTTCAGTAGATTTGGATTCCGAAACTGCTTGGGCTCAGGGAGGCGCAACAATTGGCCAAATTTATTACGCCGTTGCCACGGCAAGTGACCTTCATGCATTTTCAGCAGGTTCGGGTCCAACAGTAGGATCTGGAGGTCATATTTCAGGTGGCGGCTTTGGACTTCTGTCCAGAAAATACGGACTCGCTGCTGATAACGTCGTTGATGCTCTTCTTATTGATGCTGATGGACGGTTATTAGACAGAAAGGCCATGGGAGAAGACGTGTTTTGGGCAATCAGAGGTGGCGGCGGTGGAAATTGGGGAATTATTTATGCCTGGAAAATTCGATTACTCAAAGTGCCCAAAAGAGTAACAACTTTTATGATCTCTAAGCCTGGCTCCAAACAATACGTTGCCCCATTACTTCACAAATGGCAAACAGTTGCACCATATTTGGCCGATGATTTTACTCTAGGAGTACTCATGAGACCTATAGATCTGCCAGCTGATATGAAATACGGAAATACTACTCCTATTGAAATATGTCCCCAATTCAATGGACTTTATCTGGGTCCAAAAACTGAAGCGGTTTCCATATTAAATGAGGCATTTCCAGAGCTGAACGTTAAGAATGATGACGCCAAAGAAATGACTTGGATTGAATCTGCACTTTTCTTTTCCGAATTAGATAACGTATTCGGGAACTCCTCTGACGATATCTCCCGTTTGAAAGAACGCTACATGGATGTAAAAACTTTCTTCAAAGGCAAATCAGATTATGTGAAGACCCCATTTTCAATGGACGGAATGATGACAGCTCTTGTTGAACACGAGAAAAACCCCAAGGCATTCCTTGTGTTCGATCCATATGGCGGAGCCATGGACAAAATTAGTGATCAAGCTATTGCTTTCCCTCATCGAAAGGGTAACCTTTTCGCGGTTCAATATTATGCACAGTGGAACAAAGAGGACGATGCCAAGAGCGACGAGTACATAGAGTGGATAAGAAGATTTTACAATAAAATGGCGCCTTTTGTTTCAAGCTCGCCAAGGGGAGCTTATATCAACTACTTGGATATGGATCTTGGAGTGAATATGGACAACGAGTACTTACTGCGAAATGCTAGTAGTCGTTATTCTTCCTCTGTTCATGCTGTGGAGAGAGCTAGAGCATGGGGTGAAAAGTATTTCTTGAATAACTATGATAGGTTGGTTAAAGCTAAGACAGAAATTGATCCACTAAATGTTTTTCGACATGAACAGAGTATACCTCCTATGCTTGGTTCAACGCAAGACCATAGTAGTGAATGAGATTTCAAATGTACTACTACCAGGGGCGGATGCACAAGGGTGGAAGTTGTGTCATCAGACGACGCTTTTCCCGGAAAATTTGTAAATTTTTATCCTAATATTCTGTAAAACTGAGGTAATATATAATAATGGCACCGCTTATTCCTAGTAAAGAGTACTTCTTGGTCCACTGGTCAAGCTCATATTTGAGCGAGTATTTTTTGTTAAAAAAATTGAGGCTAAAAAGAATTGAACCTACACGTCTATTTGTAATAATAAAAATAAGGATATCAAGATAAATGTGTGGGCATACCACGAAACACTACTAGAAACATACCAAAATCCGTCCAAACCATACCTACCACTATAATCAATACAAATAGACTCTTAATCAGGAAATGGTAAGTCTTTAATATTTCAGGATGATCTGTTTTCTTACGCAAATATTAAGAAAATTTTAGCTACTTTCAAGAAAGGCGGATACACTTTTTAAGTTTCTTGAATGTCAATATACAAAATTCGACTTGAGCACATATCAACTATTTGATTTGTTGATATAAATTATGCTAATTAAGAAAATTTGAAACCATAACAATATGTTGCATTGTCCCTAAATTATAAATGTTAAGGACAACGTGTCATGTATGGTCAACTGATTAATAAGTAACGAACCTACACTTTCAAATAAGATTTTTTTTTTTGAAATAACTAAAATTATTTATTAGTAAGACATAATTATGAGAGTGAAAATAAAAATACTGACACAAAGAAATGTATGCATATATTCATTTAGCTTTTAAAATTGGAGTCAATTAGAGTATGCTTATTCACCTTTTTAATTTCGTCTTCAAAACAAATATTTATCTGTCATGTAAACATATGTTGGTTGCAAGCTTTCTTGATTAGGGATTCGCTAACAGAGACGAAGATTTTATGACAGAAGTTATATGCAACTGAGTGAAAGTTCATTATTGATACGTAGGAGAATATAGGCACTCCACTGAGATTAATACGTGAAAAAGCATTTTGTAAATATTCTACCGAATCATTGATACGTGAAAACCTTTTGGTCCTCGCAATATCTTCTATTGTATTTGCACATGCCAAATTTAATTAAATAATCATTCAAGGCATTGTTTAATAGGGTATTTTCTACTAAAATATTATTCTAGTGTAAGATAGTTGTTCTGTACGAGGTCTTGATCAAATATATCTTTATGTTTCTTTAACCCAAACTTTCACTATGTTCTAATAATATTTCATTTAAAACAAAAAAAATACATCGAAGTACATGAGGGAAAATGAACACAAACCAATATAATAATAAAGAGTAGTTCAACAATTGATTGGGGTATAGAAGAAAACAACAGTATTGCGTCTTCCACAAATTTAAAAGATCAAGACGTAGATCTATCCCCAAATTTGAAATGAAATACAGCTCTTAATGTCTTACCAAGAAGTTTCACCAATAACGGGTAGTATTTAGTAGTGTCTAATAAGGTGAGGTCCAAAATCATAAAACCATATTTTCACATAAATTTTTTTTTATCTGAGCTCAAAATTGCAATTTACACGAAGCTGAATTTGAAAGACATGACTAAAAAGGGAAGCAAAACTTCACACCGATTTAATTACAAGAAATCATACATAACATCACACAAAAGCAGACGGCATTTTACAAAAGCAAACTAGGCGTTGGGAAAGTGGAAGTTGGGAACACTAAAGAAGAGTTCAAGCTTAAGCCATGCCAATTACTAATCAAAATAATTATATGGCATACCAGTATAATCATATACAAAGTCTAACACATAGGTCTATATATCAAACAGTCTCAAATGTTTTCTCTTCGCAAGATTAAAAGATAAATATTATGCCTTAGCTCAAGCACATATAATCAATATGCACTTCATTACCTATAAACTTGTAACTAAAGTAGATCTATTTTACTTAAATAAGATCTGGAAGTGAGTATATTATCAAATGCCCAAGAAACTAACCTAGGAATATGACAAATCAATCACATAAAAAACAGAACTTTTTCTATAATGAAACGCCTGAAATATACTCATTTTTTAGATTGGGTACGTGCAAGCCACATGCCTACCGTCATCTAGTTATATGTCACGACCCCAAATACACTAGTCGTGATGACACCTAACCCAACCCGCTAGGTAAGTCAACTAATAATTATCCAATTTCAATTATATTAATAAGGTAATTAAATGAAAGTAATTTACTGAATTTTATACATTTCCCAAGGACTGGTAGTAAAAATCATGAGCTTCTAAGAATAGAGCTTACAAAAAATAAAAAACGAAATAAAAGAAATACATGGTCTGTTTGAAAAGTACATAAAAAGAGTTTCATAATCTAAGGCTACCCCGAACAAAAGAGGCAGCTTCATCATGGACGCATGTATATCTTCAAATCCATCAACCAACGAACACAACAACAACAACAACAACCAACATCTGCACGCAATGTGCAAAAGTGTAATATCAGTACAACCGACCCCATGTACTGAATAAGTAACAAACCTAACCTTAGGTTGAAAGTAGTGACAAGCTATCAGAAGGTCGGGTCCAAAACCTGTATTCTACAACAGTTCATAATAGCATAATACAAGTAATAAAAGGGTATCTCAGAAGTAAAATGCTCAACTCGTTCACAGTTCCAGAAAAATAGGCATGATTTTCAAATATCTTAGCGAGAACTCAAATCTTTTGCCAAAAATGCCGAAATACAGGTAAGTTAGAAAACTGTGATTTTTCCCAAAATTCTTTCACAATAAATAAGATGTTTCATTTCCTTTTCACATAACAAGTATAAATACCTCGCTATGCCCACATATCAATGTGTATAATAAGTCATGAATGACGTGATACTATATAGCATGAGAAAAAATGCATCTCTATGCCTGTATGTCATGCGTGCATGCAAATGCCATGTATCTCAGAGATGAATAGTACTCACACTCTCAAAGTACTCAATCTTATTGCTCAATGCTCAGCACACTCAGACACTCAGCGTTGTACAATAATCGTTGCGGTGTGCAGCCCGATCCACACACATTTATAGTCGACTGCGCTTACTAGGGGTTTTCAGACTACGGAGGGGCTCCTACGGCCCAAGCGCTATAATCTGCACGGATAACTCACGTGTTGCACGGACAACTCACGTGCTATGGTATCAATATCTGGATATGCACAGACAACTCACGTGTTGCACAGACAACTCACGTGCTTTGGTATCAATATACTCACAACCAGGCCGCCGACCTCACTCAGCCATCAATCTCTCCAGTCTCACTCACGGTCTCACAATGTCATGAAAGTAGCCCGACAACAAGAATATGATGTATCAATAAAGGACAACTGAGACTGAGATATGATATCAATGCATGAACATGACTGAGTACAAATTATCAATGAAGCCTGTGAAATGAAAGCAAGAAACGACCACTATGGGTCTCAACAGTATCGGCATAAGGTCTAAACATGATATCTAGCATGATTGACAACTCAATTACTTTATCAAATGGTGAAAACACAGATATCGACAAAATAAGGCCACTATATAGTGCCATGGGAACCTGTCACGACCCCAAATCAAAACTAGTCGTGATGGCTCTTATCGTGGAACTAGGCCAGCCAAATTAACACTCAAAGCGTAAAGAATCTTTCATTTATATCATTACTAAACCGATAATCCATAAAGGTTTCGTTTAATTAGTTTTAAAACAGATAAAGCTACACCGAATGTTAAATACAACCCCAAGATCCCAGAGTCACTGGTCATGAGCATCTAAAGAAAATATACAAGTCTAGAAAATAAAAATTATAATAGTAAGAAGGAGAAAGGAGGGATGCAGACGCGTGCAACTACCTCGCAAATCTCCGAGAAGTCTCTAGAACAAATAGACATCTCACTCTGCCCTAGCACATGGATCTGCACACAAGGTGCAGGGAGTAATGTGAGTACGCCAACTCAGTAGTAATGAAAGTAAATACGGTCTGAGCAGTAAGAAACACATAAAATCAAGTCATCAATTCACAATAAGCACAGTCTTTCTTTCCAACAGTGTATACGTTAATCATCACGCTTAAAAAGCCTATTTAAGTGAAAATCCTTTGAAAAATGTAATTTCCAACAGTTTCAATAAAATGTCCAAGAAGTTTAGTGTAAAATGATATGAATCATAAGTAGCCACTCGGGCAAAAACATGAATAATAAACCGCCCCTCGTGCATAACATCACTCAGAATCAGTCCCTCAGCATGCCTCACAATCACTCGTAATAAGCTCCCCGGGAAACCTCACAGCCACTCATGCCTCCCAATCACTCGTCACTCGAACTCAGTAGGTACCTGCGTTCACTATGCGATCGCGGCCATTTCTACGCGATCGCGTAGAACAAATATTCTCCAATAGCCTTCTCCAACTCTTCCGGACAGCTTCTAGTATAATGGTCATGACGTTTTTTACAAAATGCCAAATTACAATTGGTTTAACGTTTTGAAAACTAGACATCAAGGGATACAACTTTCCTTTTTGGATCATCTTCAAATTATTTATAGATTGTGACTTATAAACTTCCAAAGTCGGGTAAGTGCAACGGAGATTTTAGTCTGTGCGATCTCGGGGGTACTTATGCTATCGCATAGCACAACTAATTGTTTTGAATTTTTCTCTATGCTAATGCGGCCAGACCATTGCTATCGCACTGTACACACATGAAGCCCAAAAGTCAGCAACTAGAAATGGCCTAGAAATGGTCCGAAACCACCCGAAACTCACCCGAGGCCCGCGGGACCTCAACCAAAACATAACAACACATCCCATAACATCACACAAACTTACTCGAGCCTTCGAATCACCCAAAACAACATCAAAATACTAAATTAACCCCGAATTCAAGCCTAAGAATTTCTAAACTTCCAAAATTCGCCAACGATGTCGAAACCAACCAAACCACGTCTGATTGACCCTAAAGTTTGCACACACATCACAAATGACACTACGAACCTATTCCAACTTTCGAAATTCCATTCTGACCCCGATAGTTAATTTCCACTACCGACCGGGAATCGCCAAAAATTCAATTTCGTCAATTCAAGCATAATTCTATCACGGACCTCCGAATAACATTCCGAACCCACTCCTAAGTCCAAAATCATCTAACAAAGCTATCTGAACCATAAAAACCCAATTCTGAGATCATTTACCCATAAGTCAACATTCGGTTGACTTTTTCAACTAAATAACCGATCGGGTCGTTACATTCTCCCCCTCTTAAACAAATGTTCGTCCTCGAACGTGCCAAGAGTTGTTCCAAAAGCCATCAAATCGCCGAATAACCTTACCACGCACATACTCGGGGTGATCCCACGCCACCCTACACCATATAGGTCTGATAACACAACATAACTGAAATTTCATATGTCAACCTAGCCCATACGCCTTAGAACCAAATTTCCACTTCCGAAATTTTCTATAAGATCAGAATCTCACATCTACACGCTGTATCAAGTCATAACCGCAATTCAAGATGAAAACCACATGATATACCACACAACTCAAACACTCATAGCGATAACTTCTAATCACAGCAGCTGCTCAAACAACCCAATTCCGGTAATAAACCTCTTATCAAACCAAAACCTCATTCTAACACTTTCGTATACTTCCAATGATGAATGAAACACGTAGAAAGTCATAACCACTCCTCTGATCAACCAGTCATGGAGCTCCATCTCCTTCGGCAAGGACCATAGTAAATATTTAAGACGAATCCCGATATTATCCTTCCAACATGCTGAAATCGAATCCAATAGTGTTCATTCTAGATCCCAATGACCTCATCTCATCCAACACAACATGACACATCGATAAAATCTAAAGCCACAACTCGTGCGACCCGTGCACCAATAAGTAACAGACGCGTAAGAAGGAGAAAGGAGGGATGCAGACGCGTGCAACTACCTCGCAAATCTCTGAGAAGTCTCTAGAATAGATAAACATATCATTCTGCCCTAGCACATGGATCTGTACACAAGGTGCAAGGAGTAATGTGAGTACGCTAACTCAGTAGTAATGAAAGTAAATACGGTCCGAGCAGTAAGAAACACATAAAATCAAGTCATCAATTCACAATAAGCACAATCTTTCTTTCCAACAGTGTATACGTTAATCATCACGCTTAAAAAGCCTATTTAAGTGCAAATCCTTTGAAAAATGTAATTTCCAACAGTTTCAATAAATTGTCCAAGAAGTTTAGTGTAAAATGATATGAATCATAAGTAGCCACTCGGGCAAAAACATGAATAATAAACCGCCCCTCGTGCATAACATCACTTAGAATTAGTCCCTCAGCATGCCTCACAATCACTCGTAATCAGCTCCCCGCGCAACCTCACAACCACTCATGCCTCCCAATCACTCGTCACTCACACTCATTAGGTACCTGCGCTCACTGGGGTGTACATAATCCGGAGGGGCTCCTACAGCCCAAGCTCTATATCGTTTTGGCGTGCAGCCCGACCCAATATCGTTGTGGCGTGCAACCCGATCCATATATACTCCTCACAATATAGGATCTCGTCCTCACTTAGTTAGAAACCTCTCAAAAGCTACTCGGGCTATCAGTAAAACAGGGTACTCGACCCAAAAATATCATTTTATGGATCAAAGTAGTGTAAATGAGACTGGGTTCTAAATCAGTTAAGCATAATATGACTGAGTGTAAATCATAAGTCAACATAGTGAGGAATAACAGTAAAAAGCCCCCAAGGGGTCTAAACACATGGCACGAGGCCCAAATACGACATTCCGCCCAAAACATAGTAATAATTTAAACATGAAGTATCATATGGTTTATAATCAAATACGCAACTTAAAAGTTGGTACAGGACAAACCAAGTCACAATCCCCATCGGTGTATGCCACACACTCGTCATCTAGTATGTGCGCCACTCCAAAATAGTGATACAGTATGAAGTTTGGGGTTTCATGCCCTCAGGACGAGATTTACAGACATTACTTACCTCAAACCGGACAAAAATCTAACCCGCGATGCCCTTGCCTCTTGACTCGGCCTCCAAATGCTCCGAATCTAACAAAAATCATTATATTATCATCAATATATGCTAAAGGGATGAATTCCACATGAAAATTATCTAATTAGACCAAATATCTCGAGCTCAAACCCGACTCCCAGGCTCACGTCTCGGAATCCGATAAAAATTATAAAACTAGAAAGTCCATTCACTCACGAGTCTACCCATATCAAATTCATCAAAATCCGACATCACATGGCCATTCAAATCCCCCAAATCAACTATCCAATTCTCTTCCATTTCCGTGATTTGCACCCCAAATTCCCAAATTAAATGATAATAATCAAGAAACAATCATGTAATTTAACAAAATTTGAGTGAAGAACACTTACCCCAATCACTCCTCTGAAAATCCCTTCAAAAATCACCTCAATCCGAGCTTCGTAGCTCCAAAAATGCAAAAATGACTGGAACCCTCGAAATAGAGTACTTTATAATCTGCCCTGGCATTTACCCTATGCTATCGCAGACAAACAAATGCGACTGCGAAGCACAAAAAATTTTCAGCCATTCTTTTACCCTATGCGATCGCGGCCATTTCCACGCTATCACGTAGAACAAATTGTCTCTAATAGCCTTCTTCAACTCTTCCGGACAGCTTCTAGTATAATGGTCATAAGTTTTTGTACAAAACTACAAATTACAATTGGTTTAACTTTTTGAAAACTATACATCAAGGGCTACAACTGTCCTTTTGGATCATCTTCAAATTATTTATAGATTGTGAGTTATAAGCTTCCAAAGTTGGGTCAGTGCAGCAACGATTTTAGTCTATGAGATCGCGGGAGTATTTATGCTATCGCATAGCACAACTAATGTTTTCCAATTTTTCACTATTCTAACGCGGCCAGACCTATGCCATCACACTGTACACACCTGAAGCCCAAAAATCAACAACTAGAAGTGGCCTAAAAATGGTCCGAAATCACCCGAAACTCACCCGAGGCCCTCCGGACCTGAACCAAAACATATCAACACATCCCATAACATCACACAAACTTAGTCGAGCCTTCGAATCACCCAAAACAACATCAAAATACCAAATTAACCCCGAATTCAAGCCTAAGGATTTCTAAACTTCCAAATTCGCTAACGATGCCGAAACCAACCAAACCACGTCCGATTGACCGAATGTTTTGCACACACATCACAAATGACACTACGAACCTATTCTAACTTTCGGAATTCCATTGCAACCCCGATAGCTAATTTTCCACTGTCGACTGGAGATTGCCAAAAATCCAATTTTGCCAATTCAACCCTTATTCTACCACGGACCTGCAAATAACATTCTGAACCCACTCCTAAGTCCAAAATCATCTAACGAATCTATCCAAACCATAAAACCCTAATTTCGAGATCATTTACCCATAAGTCAACTTCCGGTTAACTTTTCCAATTAAATAACCAACTTAATAAACTAAATGTCTCATTTCTCTAAAAAATCGCTCTAAACCCGAGCCAACCAACCTAACACAACACAATAGAGCTGAACCACATATAATAAAGCAGAAACGGGAGAAACAGGCTAAAACTCTCGGAACGATCGATCGGGTCGTTACAGAACCACATAGTCCCAATTCACAAGGCGCACGAACACACACACGTCACCTCATTACAAATCACATAACACGTAATGCGGGGTTTCATACCCTCAGCACTAAGTTTAGAAGAGTTACTTACCTCGAACAAACCAAATCCAATACCCAACAAGCCGAACGATGCTCCAAAACAGGCAATCACGTGCGTAATGACCATCTGAATGACTCTAAACTAGACAAAAGCAACTCAAATACATCAAATAATTCCAAAAGAAACAAACCCAATCGATAAAAGTCAAATCTTTAACCAAAATCCAAAAATTGACCAAAACGTCAAACCCGGGCCCGCGCCTCAAAACCTGACAAAACTTACAAAATCCGACAACTCATTCAATTACGAGTCAAACCATACTACGTTCATTCAAATTCGACTCCGAATCGATGTTCCAAACTCAAAAAATCACTTTATGAAATTTTAGACAAAACTCCCAAATTTCACTTTGAAATCATCAATCAAATGCCAAGACCGAAAATGGATTCATGAAATATAACCAAAATCGAGTAAAGAACACTTACCCCAATCCATATGGTGAAAAGCACCTCTACAAATTGTCTGAATCTGAGCTCCCTAACTCATAATATGACCAAATGAACAAACCGTCGATATTAAGTATTTTTGCCCAGCTATTCTGTCTCGTTTTTCGTGCCTCCAATGGATTTCTTGTGAAACTTTTGTCAAGATAGGCTTTTGAATCACTCCATTTGACCTTATAATGGAGATATATTGGTTTCAGATTTTGGAAATGTGCAAATATTTAAATATGCAATCTGTGGCAATTTCGTAATTAATCTGAAATAAAATCTAGCAACCCAATTCTTAGTAAAATGATCATAAACTCCTCATACGATGTTCAAATTTGATGATTATTTTTGCTACGGGTCTGTAATTACGATACGGATCTAATGCTTCAATCAAAGCAGAAATCGGAGCTCATTTGTTCAATATGATATCATTTTATGCTTGAAGAAACGACGTCGAAACATAAGAAAAACGAGCGCAACACAACCCAAACCTATCTGAAACTCATCCGAGCCCCTCGGGACCCCGTACGAACATACCAAAAAGTCCCATATATAACACAGACTTACTTGAGGCCTCACGCACAACAACATCGAAACGACGAAACGCTCTTCAAATAAAACTTAATGAACATTCGACTTCCAAAAACTCACGCCGAAACATATCAAATCAATTTGGAATGAACTCAAATTTTGCACACAAGTTTGAATATATTATACGGAGCTACTCGTACGCACAAATTACCGAGAAAAGTACAGATATCAAAACGACCTGTCGGGTCGTTACATTATAAAATATATGTTCCGGTTGAAAAATCACATATTCAAATTTTGAAATGCGCGTATACTTTTTTTTTGAAATGTATCATAAAATTTATACCAGAATTTGAAGTTTACCAAGGGCTACAACTTTGATTTTTGGATCATCTTCAAATTCCTTATAGATTGTGAGTTATAAGCTTCCAAACTCGGGTCAGTGCAACAGAGAGTTTACTCTGTGCGATCACGGGAGTACTAATGCTATCGCATAACACAACTCTTTTTTCCAATTTTTCTCTATGCTAACGCGGCCAGAACTATGCTATCGCACTGTACACACCTGAAGCCCAAAAACCAACAACTAGAAGTGGCATAGAAATGGTCTAAAATCACCCGAAACTCACCCGAGGCCCTTGGGACCTCAACCAAAATATACCAACACATCCCATAACATCACACAAGCTTAGTCGAGCCTTCAAATCACCCAAAACAACATCAAAATACCAAATTAACCCCGAATTCAAGCCTAAGGATTTCTAAACTTCCAAAATTCGTCAACGATGCTGAAACCAACCAAACCATGTCCGATTGACCTAAAAGTTTGCACACACATCACAAATGACACTACGAACCTATTCCAACTTTCAGAATTTAATTCCGACCCCGAAAGCTAATTTTCCACTACCGATCGAAAATTGCCAAAAATCCAATTTCGCCAATTCAAGCCTAATTCTACCAGAGACCTCCGAATAACATTCCAAACCTACTCCAAAGTCCCAAATCATCTAACGAAGCTATATGAACCATAAAAACCCAATTATGAGATCATTTACCCATAAGTCAACTTTTGGTTGACTTTTCCAACTAAATAACCAACTTAATAGACTAAATGTCTCATTTCTCTCAAAAATCGCTCTGCCCGAGCCAACCAACCTAACACAACATAATAGAACTGAACCACACTTAATGAAGCAGAAATGGGGGAAACGGGGCTAAAACGCTCGGAACGATCGATCGTGTCGTTGCAGAACCACAGAGTCCAAATTCACAAGGTGCACGACCACACGCCCGTCACCTTAATAGCAATCACATAACAGGTAATGCGGGGTTTCATACCCTCAACACTAAGTTTAGAAGAGTTACTTACCTTGAACAAGCAAAATCCAATACCCAGCAAGCCGAACGATGCTCCAAAAACGGCAATTACGCGCGTAACGACCATCCGAACAACTCTAAACTAGCCAAAAGCAACTCAAATACATCAAATAATTCAAAAAGAAACAAACCCAATCGATAAAGGTCGAATCTTTAACCAAAATCCAAAAATCGACCACAAAGTCGAACCCGGGCCCACGCCTCAAAACCTAACAAAACTTACAAAATCCAACAACCCATTCAATTACGAGTCAAACCATACTACGTTCATTCAAATCTGACTCCATATCGATGTTCAAAACTAAAAAAATCACTCTATGAAATTTTAGACAAAACCCCCAAAATTTACTTTGAAATCATCAATCAAATGCCAAGAACGAAAATGGATTCATGAAATATAACCAAAATCGAGTAAGGAACACTTACCCCAATCCATATGGTGAAAAACGCCTCTACAAATTGTCCGAATCCGAGCTCCCTAACTCAAAATATGACCAAATGAACAACCGTCGATATTAAGTATTTTTGCCCAGCTATTCTGTCTCGTTTTGCGTGCCAAAAGATCTCAAAACTTGCTTTTGATGCCTCCAATGGATTTCTTGTGAAACTTCTGTCAAGATAGGCTATTGAATCACTCAATTTGACCTTATAATGAAGGAGATATATTGGTTTCAAATTTTGGAAATGTGCATATTTTTAAAGATTCGACCTTTATAACATGGACTTACTCGAGGACTCAAATCACACACAACAACATCGAGACGACGAAACGCTCTTCAAATAAAACATAATGAACATTCGACTTCCAAAAACTCGCGCCGAAACATATCAAATCATTCGGAATAAACTCACATTTTGCACACAAGTCTGAATATATTATACGAAGCTACTCGTGCACACAAACTACCGAGCAAAGTACAGATGCTCAAAACGACCGGTCGGGTCGTTACATTACAAGATATATGTTCTGGATCAAAAATCACATATTCATATTTTGAAATGCCCGTATACTTTTCTTTTTGAAATGTATCATAAAAATTATACCAGAATTTGAATTTTATACCAAAAGGTAGGTACAATGTGAAGTTGGATGTAGATGTAATAAAGAATAAGATAAGCAATTACTTTTTCTATAAACCTCCATGTATTCTATATTTGTGCACTTTAAATTTTTTATTCACCTAAAAAAAGGTTGTAACAACAAATTTTCGCTTTGAGAAAAATAAATAATTAAGACTGAAAAATTGCCTAACAAATGTAGTATTTGATTTCAATAAATGAAAGTGTTACAATCTCT
>MDKH01191587.1:0-11254 GCA_005239495.1 Nicotiana undulata
GATCATACTTGTCTTCATTATCGGTTAATTCTTGTACATATATCTGCTTAGATTAGGACAGGTCATCGTGTTATGCTAAGTCTAGCCTCGTCACTACTTCGGCCGGAGTTAGGCTTGGCACTTACTCAGTACATGGGGTCGGTTGTACTGATACTACACTGCACTTCCTTGTGTTGTGCAGACCCTGCTACCGGACCCCGTGGAGCGTTCTGAGGGAGATACCTTCAGTCCACGTCAGAGCTTCGAGGTATACACTGGCGTTCGTGGATCCCGAGGCTTCTTTCCTTTACCGCTTCATTGTCTTTCTCCTTATTTTCAAGACAGTGTTGTATTTTCATTCCAGACTTGTATTTAGTATTCTAGTAGCTAGTCCGTGAGATTGTGACACCCCGGTTTTGGGAAGTTTACGTTATCTTATGATTGTTATGTTCCTCCTTTCCGCATTCAAGTTTTATTATTTTTATTATCGATGTTGGAAAGATTATTGTTGGGAAAGGTATGTTATTGATGTACGGTGAAACGGTTTCCCACTGTTATCCCAGTATATGATTGAAATAGTTAAAGTTGAAAGGTTAGCGTTTTATTTCTTATTAAAAGGTTTTAAATTACTATTGCAAGATATACGTTGGCTGGCCTAGCGGGTTCAACGTTAGGCGCAGTCACGGCCTAAAGGGTGGGAATTTGGGTTGTGACATTTTGTGTCTGGATTCTTAATGGGATAAAAGCGAAAGTGAGGTCTCAGGTTCCCTTGACAACTGTCAGGCCAGGGAAAAGAACTGCATAACCTAGCGAATACAACTCCAGTTCGTATAAATTCCTTATGTAACAGTCCTCATCCGTAAACCACGTACACTACAGAACCATTCCTAATTCAATGGCAATGCATCTCTTAATCCAATTGGAGTACCAAAGGTTCCCTAAGGATAATATATTTCTTGGAACTGGTTTTGTTTTACAGACACGTCAAAGAGCATAAAGAACATTATGCAGAATTTGATTTTCAGGTAGTTTGTGCAGTTACAAATGTGATTACTTCCAGTAGCTATACAATGAATGGTTGCTAGGTGAAACAACTATCTCCTACCTACAAGTTTTCCAAGGCAAAATGACTAACATGTTCAGATATATTCATGGAATTTAAAACTTCATGGTCTTTCATCTTCAGAGTATAATTTTAGAAAGAAAAAAAATCAATGTTCTCCTTGTGACGAACTAGAGACTTACCTTGAATATTTCCTGAAAGTTAACTGAACAATACTTGTATGATGACAGAGTGTCTGTATAACTAACCTTCACACAGCAGAGGTTTTTCTTCTGGGAGTTTATGGTGGGAAGGGAAAAAAGGGGAAAACCCTCTGAACTAATTGAAATTTCAGACATCAGAATATAAGCAAAGAGAGTAGAGTTAAGGAAAAAGCTGAGGATATGGCGTCCACATATAAAATAAAATAAAACTAAAAAAGAAAAGAAAAGAAAAGAAACTCTAGCTAGATTTACAGTTCTTTAGTTAACCAATTTTGGCTCTATATTTAATCTGTTCCTGAAATTGGATGTGAAATAGCAGATAGAGTATAAAGCAAACTCACTGATCCATCACTGTCATCCACTGGCTTATAGATGAATCTCACTTTTTTAACTAAAAACCGCAAAGTTGTACAGATCTCGACAAAAACAGTTGTTCTCATTGCTTCGATAAATTTATCGCAATCTAGCCTTCACTACCAAACTAGTGGGATGGTTTTATGATCCTCTCTGAACGTTCCGCTCTATATTCATTTCATTCCAATGCAAAAAAAATTATCTTGGCAAACACCTGAACTGTATAAGTGCAACAACAACAATTAAGTACTAATCCCAACTAATTGGTATAGCCTATATGGATCATTTGCTTCCATTGCGTCCTGCTCCTAGTTTTGTCTGCATCGCTTTTGAGAGAATGTAGGTCTTTTGAGGCAACTCTCTTCATTTTTTGTGATACCACTGGAATTATGCTAGATTGCATGCACCTCGACTATTCAATTGCGTACACATATCCTTTTACTAGTATAGGTACTTGGTAACTTCGCCTATTAAAACTTAGACAGATTGAAAGTAATCAGCTAACCTTTTTGCCTTTACTGGTATTGTGATGCTGGTCTCCACGATCTTCGTTCCAATTTCATTGAAGGTAAGCAATACCCTAAGATGCTTCCATTCATATAGTATTATTTTAGGTCTACTTTGTTCCCTGCCTCTGATCATGAGTGTTGCATTTACATCCGTGCATAGTGGTGGCAAAATGGATAAAAGAAAATAGTTATCCACTCATATTATCCATTAAAATATGGGTTTGATAATGAATTGTTTGAAAATGGGTCAAATATGGATAAGAACCATATTATCCACTTAGAAAATGGATAACCAATGGATAACTAATGAGTTTAATTTTGTACATTTATAAAGCCTCAAATTGGGGGTTCCTCAAGTTTGGGAGAATAGAAATTCTCCCAAAAGTGATCATAATTAAGAAGCCATGGATAATGGTTATCCATATTATCCACCGGTTAACCCGTTTTTAATCTGTAATAAATATGGGTCGGGTCGGATAATTTATCTGTAATTGTATTACCCGTTTTCGACCCGACCCGCCCGTTTGCCATCCCTATCTGTGCATATGAGATCTACATAGTGCTCTTGGTGCGCTCTTCTGTTTCACTCACTATATTTTAATTCTATGTGTTCCATCTTCATCTGCTTGAAATAGAGTGGAATGAACATGGAGGATTCATACAGTCCACCCTAACAAGATTGGGATCGAGAAGTACATAGTTGAATAATTGATCATTTTACCTCTTCATCTATCATGCTATTCTCCTTGGAAGACTGAACTCAAATACCCAAAATGCCTTCTTTGGCACCACAATTCCTTCATCTCACATCCCTTCAAACTTTGGACGGATTTATTGCTAAAAGCATTTAAATATTATGCTGATCTCATTTATGAATCTTTGGATCAAATAATCATAAAAACCTGGAAGAAAAAGATACAAAAAAGAAGGGGTGGGGGGTGGAAACCAAATTGCGCGTACAAGACAAAAATTTAGAGCAGATTGAGAGGGGAAAAAAAGAACCTCGAGGGCGTGCTTGAATCTGCGTGAGTTGCGGAGTTGTTTGGAGATGTGACGGAGGTCAGAAATGGAGACTTGTCGGCCTTCAGTGACCCATTTCTGAAGCACGTTGGTGGCGCTTCTTCTGGGCACTCTAAGACTGAATATTCTGCTCTTTAAATCATCTCCCGTATCACCCTTTTCTTCCTCGGCAGAGTCAGAGGAGGAGTCTTCATAGACAACTTCAGTTGTTGAGCTAAAAGATCTGAATAGACTCCTTTCTCTGCCACCAGCTTTTCTGAATTTCCCAACAGAAAAAAAGCTAATCAGGTAAGTTTAAGAAAAACATGGAAACAATATAAGTGCAGAAATATGGAGAGAAAAAGAGGGTGGAGGTGAATACCTTGTGAGAGTGACGAAAATGGAGCGAGCAGCCATGGAAACTACGCTTCTTCGAGCCCTCAGGAGGTGTGTCACCGAGCCACCAACTATAGCTGAAGGAATGGAGGAAAACGAAAAATATTGTCCCTTATGTTTGCGGTAGGTTTTAAAAGAGTACATGTACTATATACTTCTGAGCAGTTTTAGTTCTTTAAGTTAGCACATGTATGCTTATATTAATTTATCAGCTAGTAGTCTTTTGGTACGATGCATGAGGCAAAATAATGTATTAGTTTTGTATATTAGTAATATTTTGTTTGGTATACTTTTGAACTTATGCATTAGTTATATATCCTATTTGGTATTATTTTATACATAACTAATACATAAAAAACTATGGTAATAACAATGCAATGGACTTTAATGCATGCATTAACTTAGTTAAAGACAAAAATGTTCTTCAAAATTTAAACTTGATTAAAATATTCTATTTTATAATGCAAGTTTAAAATAATCCAAGAGAGTGAGAAATAAAATTATATCCCTAGTAAATAAATAAATACTTAGCATATATTTTTTTGATAAATTAATACTAAGTTCTCTACTACAATATAGGTAGATAAATCAAATAATTTTTTAAAACCATTTTCATATACAAATTCTTCAACATATGTTTCTTGTAAAAAGATAATGTGATGGAGTGTTATGAGGGTACTTTTGTAAACAAATAATTCTTTTAAAAATTGTGCAATGCTTTAATACATCAAACCAAACAATGAATAAGAAATATGTCGGCATAACTAAGTAGGCATTTGGACTAGGGGTGGCAATTTGAGCCCAAACTCATCTAACCCGCCCAACCCGCCCAGAGATTAATGGGTTGGGCTGAAAATATTTTAGCTCATGGGTCAATTTGGGCTGAGCCCAAGTTAACCCTTTATTTTTTATGACCCATTCTAACCCATTTAGCAGCCCAAATACAACCCATGAAACTCACCCAAAACAAAAGGATCTGAACCCAACTTATCTAGAAATTTACTTAGTTGCCCCAATTTTATAACTTTTTTATATTTTCGTTTTTTTTTCTTTTTTTCTGCACCTCCCACTCACCCACCATACCCCCTAATCCCACCCCCACCCCCACCGCACAGTGCGCAAACCCCCTCAAATTTTCTTTTATACTTTTTTTTGTATTTTTAATTTTATATTTTGTTTTTGTTTTTCTGCACCACCCACCCACCCCTCGCGCAAAACCCACCTACCCACCCACCCCACACCCCAAATTTTATTTTATTTTTTGTATTTTTAATTTTCTGTATTTTTAATTTTTCTGCACCACCCACCCCCACCCAAAAAAAAATTAATTTTTTGTACTTTTTATTTTCTGCTTTTTTTTTTGTTTTTGTGCACCACCCACCCCACCCCCCCACACCCCTGCGCAAACCCCCTCAAAATTTTTTTATACTTTTTTTTGTATTTTGAATTTTTTATTTTTTTGTTTTTCTTCACTACCCACCCACCCTACCCTTTACCCCCCACCCCACCCCCACCCGCAAAATATTTTTTAACTTACCCATTTTAAGGTAAAAAGATTTTTTAATGCAAGATGAGCATGGTTCAAAAATATGGGTCAAGTTGGGCGGGTTGGGTTATGACCCATTGTTTAGCCCATCTTGACCCAGCCCATCTTAGCCCAAGTACACTTTGGGCTGGGTTGGGCAATGACCCATTTATTGACCTAACCCATCTTGACCCGCCCAAATTCAGCCCAACCCGCCCATTTGCCACCCCTAATTTGGACATAAAATTGTAAAATTCGAAAAAATGGTGAAAAAATTTTTCAAGTGAAAATGATATTTGAAATTTAGAGTTGTTTGGACATAAATTTCAGTTTTAGTTATTTTTTATGTTTTGTGACTGATATGAGTGAAAATTTTGAAAAACAACTTTTTTGCAGTTTTTCAAATTTTCAAAATGCATCTTCAAGTGAAAATTGGAAATTTTATGAACAAACGCTTATAAAAAAGTTAATTTTTTTTTTAAAATCTTCCATCAAATTTTATGTCCAAACGGACACTGAATGTAACAAAAATACCCTTCTTTCTTTTCCTTCGTCTGCGTCACCGGCGATTTCACGACGTGAGTGGAATAGAAAGCCTATTCAATGAGCTATGGCTAGGACTCTAATAAAGTATAAAGAATTATTCCATATGTACCGCAAAAAGGATAATAAACCATAATGAAAGAGGAGAAGAATAAGAAAATTATTCCACCATGATCTATTACTTTTATCTTATGCTTTTACACATATTCGTATGCCAGTTTTAGAATTTTAAAACAACATTGATTTTAACCATTTGCTAATGCAACTTAGCAAAGCTACTGTTACATTCCCAACCTTGAGGGGTTACCGCCGCCCCCTCCGTAGCAACGTTGGCGAGGAAGAGATATGCTAAACACACTACTTGCTGGACCTAGGAGAACTCAAAGAAAGACTTATGGAGTTGGTGGTTCTACAACTAAGAAAGTATGGACAGCAACATAGAGTTCGTGTTTCTATAATTCAGAGAACTCAAGGATAACATCATAGAGTTCATGGTCCTATAATTAAGATCTCAAGGATAGTATTATAGAGTTCATGGTTCTACACAATTAAGAAATCAAGGATATCGTCATGGAGTTTGTGGTTGTATAAATGAGAACTTACAGATAATGGCGGGGAGTTCGTATTTCTACAATTGAAAACTCAAAAATAGTGTCATGGAGTTAGTAGTTCTACAATTGAGCACTCAAGGATAGGGACATTGAGTTGGTAGTTCTACAACTGACAAAATCAAAGATATATTCTTGGAGTTTGTGGTTCTACAAGTGAAAACTAAAGGATAGCATTATGGAGTGTGTGTTTCTACAATTCAGAAATATAAAGGATAACATCTTGGATTTCGTGGTTTTATAATTGAGAACTCAAGGATAATGTCATACAATTCATGGTTCTATAATTAAAAAATAAAGAGTAGAGAGATGGAGTTTCACTACTAAAAATCTGGGTAAAAGCGACCACCAAAAGCGATCAAAGCTGGTCGCTAAATAGTGAAAAAGCGACCAAAATGCGTCCAAACAAGCCTGGTCGTTTTTTCGTTGGTCCCTTTGTTTTAGAGACCATGTTTGGTCGCTAAATAGAGACAAACTTTGGTCCCTAAGGTGAAAGGACCAAATACAACGGGTATCAACAAAAAGCGACCAACATTGGTCGCTGTAATATTTTAATAATATAATTTTAGCGACCAAAGTTGGTCGCTTAAATTAAATTACGTTATTATTTATTTATTTATTATATAAAATATAGCGACCAACTTTGGTCTGTAAAATAAATTTTATTTTTTAAAATCTGGACAATAGCGACCAAAGTTGGTCGCTAATGTATAATTTTTTTTAATTTTTTTTAATCCATAGCGACCAGAATTGGTCGCTAATCGTAACAATTTGAATTTTTTTTAATAAATTGGCGACCCACTTTGGTCGCTAAATTGCAGAAAAAATGATTTTTTTAAGAAAACAGCGACCAAAGTTGGTCGCTATTCTTGAAATCTGGGTTCAGTAGCGACCAACTTTGGTCGCTATATCCCAGGATTATTTTTTTAATAGAATAGCGACCAACTTTGGTCGCTATTCTTGAAATCTGGGTTCAGTAGCGACCAACTTTGGTCGCTATATCCCAGGATTATTTTTTTAATAGAATAGCGACCAACTTTGGTCGCTTTTCTGGGTATTATTTTGGCAGAAACTGCCTATTTTGGCAGCTACACCACTTGTCAGCATACCAAATCATATTACAACAACAACAACAATAAGAACTACAACAATAAGAAGTACAAGAACACAATAACACAACAACAACTTTAAAACCAATATTAAAACTAAAGTTCAATAGAACTACAAAATTAAACAAACAAAACTAATAAGTTAACACTTATTACAAGGCCATTCGAAAAAGAACCAAAGTTCTATTGTCTGGTTGAAAGTATACACAACTACTCAATGACTATTTCATTTTACATCATTATCATCACCGTCTGATGAATCTTCATTATCAAGACGGTAATGAGAAGGGTCATTTTTTGGAGGACGAGAAGAACGACCACATGGAGGACGGGAGGAACTATGACGGGGAGGACGGATGGAACGGTCATGTTCAAGGTGAGCCTCTGGCGATGCCTCGCGAGACCGGGGAATCGGAAAAGTTCCAGAAGCTAGGAGAGATTTGAGCTGAGCTTGCATGCCAAGGTACTGAGCATCTCTAAGCTTCTCTCTTTCCTTGGACGCTTGTAGCTCGCTTGTGAGCTTTGCCACAGACTCCCGCATAGAGGAGAGGCTCTCCCCGTCTAGTTGCTCGCCTTGCGAGGAAGTTCCTATTCCTTGCATTCCACAGTGATAGCGATGGAACTTCTTATTAGGAAGCCCGTATACCTTCCCATATTTTGCACCGCCAGCCGCCTACATCCATAGTCTTTCTGCATCCTCCTCCGAAATATGAATTGCCTCGCCCGACTCATTAGGTGGCTGACTGCGTATGAATTCCTCCACGTCAGCTGTGAAGCGATCCTATAAGAAAAATTATATTAAATTAGTACTTGAAAATTTATATAAGAGTAAATCAAAATACTTAATGAAAAGTGAAAACTTACATGTACAGTTGATGCTCGGCCCTCGACCCACATTTTTGGATCAGTCTCTTTCTTCTTCTTGACAATATGAGTCTCCTTGAATAACTCATCTTGCTTCATTCGACGACCCAGCCTCTTTTCCTGAAAATTCATAAATTATAGTTAATAAACAGAATTGATATACTTTGAAAATTAAAATAAATTAATAAATTACGTACCAATCTTCTTTTTATAGTCCCTTGGCTGATCGCACCTCCAGTGTGCAAGGAGCCTCCCTTCTCGGATGCGCGAGCTTTCTTTCCTTTTTCGTTCTTCTTTAAGAACTCTGCGGTTAGCCACTGCCTTTGCAAATCCTCCCATAAATGGTCAAGAACCATTCAGGCTTCTGGTTGTGCAGTCTAGCATTGGAGAAACTATGCGACAACCGCTTCCGAGCCTTAAGATTAAAATTTGCAGCCACCTCCGCGCTATAGCGGTGTTCCCATACACACTTGCTCTGTATTTCAAAAGTTAAATATTGTATGAAACATAATTTAAATAATTATAAAGCTTAAAAGAAAATTTATACCTTAAATTCATTGAAAATTTGCTCCTTCAGCGAGAATGGGAATTCGCTCCAACTCGTATAAGGGGCATCATAAAGCTTTCTGGTGGCTTTGGTGATTATCCTCGTAGTAGTGTTACTCAGGATGAACCTGCAATTTAACAAAAAAACACATTAATATATTAGTACAAACTGTACAAAACAATAAACGTAAAAAACTCAAATTACTCTTATCCATCACCCTCAGGGACTATGATGATCCTGCCATACTGATCACGATGCACCTCCTCGTCATCATCAACATCATCGTCGGAATCAGGTACATTAGATGCATGTGTGGAAGGTGTAGGGGGGTCAGAGCTAGTATCTCGCAGGCGAAGGCCTGCAAGAGATGGAGTCGCTGATGAAGATGGATGTGATCCCTGTGACTGCGACATCGCGGGATCGACCGGAAGCGGTTGTGATACTGATGCCTGTGACCCCCCTGGCTGTGACACCCGTGGCTGTGACACCCGTGGCTGTGACACCCGTGGCTATGACACCCGTGGCTGTGACACCCGTGGCTGTGACCCCAGTGGCTATGACCCGGATGGATGTGAGCCATGTGCTCGAGAGGCAGCTGGACTGTATGAGGACGTACAGTCCTATGGCCCTGTGCTGAAACACCCGGTGTCTGCACAAACATGTAGGGCTGGTGATGTTGTGGCACCTCATAATATCCATCGGGTGGAGGATAAGACACAGGCGGATATAATGGCAAATGTGAAGAGGGAGGATTATCTTCTACCCTCCTCTTTCCCTTCTTAGTCTTTCCTTTACCCCGAGAACCAGTAGGGTCATTGTTACCTCGACCCTTGCCTGTCATCTGCATAATACAATACATATTTAGATTTAAACATATAATAAAATAGCTATAAAATGAGAGTTATTAAAGAAACCAACTTTTTAAAGCTCATCGACGTATTGTTCCTCGTTAGAGAATTCTTCTTCCGAACTAGTTTGAGCTTCATCAGTTGATTCTTCTTTCTCATGATTTGTATTCTCCACCGACCTACTACTTTCACCCGCAACCATGTTATGAAATCTCCCATTACTACCATCGACCTCTCCATGATTAGTCCACACAAAGTAATTCGCTATAAACCCCTTCCTATAAAGATGAAGTTTAACTTCCTCCGATTTTTCAAACCTCATACAGTCGCACCTAACACGAGGGCACCTAATTAATCCTTCACTTTGGTATGGTGGAAGTTTCATTGCATGTCTAACAAAGTCATCAACACCTTCTATAAATTCCTTCCGCAGTCCCCGCCGATTAGGATAATTCCTGTTGTACATCCAAGTACGATGTTCCATCTATACAAATAAAACAAGATCAACTTTAATTTTAGTTAATTCATATCCTAATCATTTTTAGTTAATTATATCAACATCCTAAAGGTTCAACCCATATCCTAAATGTTCAATTCATACCCTAAAAATTCAATTCATACACAAAAAGTTCAATTCATAACCTAAAATTTTTAATTCATATAAAAAAGGTCCAATACATAAACTAAAAGGTCCAATACATAAACTAAAAGTCCAATTTATATCCTAAAAGTTCAATACATATCCTCAAGGCTCAATTCATATCTTAAAGACTCAATTCATATCCTAAAGTCTCAATTCATATCCAAAATTTCAAATTCTAACTAAACTATCAAAACAATACATAATTCAAATCTAACTAAACTAAATTCCACACTAATTAAACTAATTAGTTAATAAAATTATTTAACAAATCTAATTAAAACAAGACCTTAAACCCTAATCCTCAATAAAATACAATGTTCATATAATTGAAACACTAATTCAAACAATAAACTACAATGTTGACATAATTGAAACTAAAACTAGAAAAAGATTCAAGGTTCTAGTTCAAACTTACCTTTTTTTAGGTGGAGAATGAGAGATAGGGTGGTGGTGGGCAGTGGTCCGACGAGCAGTGG
Source organism: Nicotiana undulata (assembly GCA_005239495.1). NCBI lineage: Eukaryota > Viridiplantae > Streptophyta > Magnoliopsida > Solanales > Solanaceae > Nicotiana > Nicotiana undulata. Next base: position 10,667 of record MDKH01191587.1, read on the forward strand.
CGGCAACAAGAAAAGGTCCGGCGGCGAGCAGTGGTCCGGCGAGGCAGTGAGGATTGATAGAGAAGGGGAGGGAGGGAAAGAGAGGAGAAGGAAAATTTTGGGGAGATAATATGAAAAACGGGGGGGAAACCCGTTTTTGGGTCTGGTTTTTCAGAAAAGCGACCAAAGTTGGTCGCTATTTGGTCTGTAATTAAGTATTGACCGTTTGTTTAAAAAAAAAAAAAAATTATTTTGGTTTTTAAATATTCTAACTAAAATTATTATTGAAATTTTTTATTATAAGCTATAAATATTTATTTTATTTAACTAAAATTATTATAAATAATTATTAACTAGGTAATTAATTTTAATAAATTATAATGGCATCTATGTAAAGTAATTTTTTAAGTTATATTTAAGTATATGTGTAATTTCATACGCACACATAAACTATATTGTAATTGATGATCAATCTTATACATTACTACGTACAAATAATTAATGAATTGATAAATCAATATATATCTATATGTGTACACACACACATGTTGATACCCAATTTTTCTTCAAATTATTTTCAAACTTGTATATAAGCTTTCAAAATCACTC
>ML296404.1:0-30236 GCA_005239495.1 Nicotiana undulata
TATATATATATATGTGTGTGTGTGTGTGTGTGTGTGTGTGTGTGTGTATGTGTGTGTGTGTGTATGTGTGTGTAGACACCGTGCTACCGACTCACCCACACTCAACGGGATCGGATACTCACACCTCACTTGATGGCCAAAGTTAGGATTTTCATCATATTATCCTCTTTGCTCATAATATTACCATGATTGAACAATTCAAGTACGAGAAGGAATTTTAACCACCTTCATTTAGCTCAACAACTCATTATCAAGACTTATTTCATTATTCAAGTATAAGAAGGAATTTTAACCACCTTCATCCAGCTCAACAACTCATTATCTCATTTACTCTTTGCTCTTTATCAATTATACCAGGAGTAACACAATTACTCAATTGATGAAGTTCATAATTCTTATCTGAATATTATGTACATTTAATTCGCAGCTATCATAGCTCAATTTCATCAAATATCAGTAATAACTCGTACAAAACATCAGATAATATCAAACAAACAGTTAGAACATGCTCGTGGGTCCTACGGCTACCCGATATACAGTATAGATGCCACGTACGGACTCTCGTCACGTGGTACGTACGTAGCGTTTGGAGAATGACCCCTTATGGAACGGCTTAGTCAGTTACTCATCATTGAGCACAATTAGCAATCAAGAGCCTAGGGGACATTTCCCCCTTACAAAGTTTGGAAAGGAGACTCACCTGGGCAAGTGCTCCTCCGGCCAACGGACCAAACAACACAACGCACGAATCCTCCGAATCACCCTCGATGGCTCGCAACTAGCCAAAAACACATAATTATATCAATTTAGGAAGATTCGAGGAGGATTTATTAAGGATTTCCCTTAAAAACACATTCTTGACATACTTGGCAAATTCAATTTTGAGCCTCGGCATCCGGAAAAAAATATTTCTTAAAGAAATGCGCTATACGTCGCCTAAGGATCAAGATTAACTCAATTAATCATCCCTCAATGGCCCAAAAATCAAAATTCACATTTTCCTCAAAACCCTCTATTCTCCCCAACAATTTCTTATGAATTTCTATGAATTTGGAAGATGAAATTCCCAAAGAACGGAAGAAATTGATATGCGGAGGGTTAAGGATTACTTACCTGAGGTAATTGGGCTGAAACAGTCGCTATGGAGCTCTTGGGGTCGTTAACAATGGAGGAAAAATTGATTTTCGGATGAAAATTCACGAAAGGGCTATTTATAGGTCTGCCCAGCAGTTTTCGCACCTGCGACCTTTGGATCGCAGGTGCGGACTCGCACCAGCGGGAAAAGGGTCGCTCCAGCGGAAAAAGGCCTGGGCACTGGGGGGAATTCTCGCACTTGCGGACTTTGGATCGCAGGTACGGACTCGCACCTGCGGGAAATTAGCCGCACCTGCGATGGCTTGGGCCCTGGGGATTTCTCGCGCCTGCGGAGAAAAGGCCGCTCCTGTGGAAAGAGTCGCGCCTACGGTTGATTTTCCACTGGTGCGAACCTCGCGCCTATGGCTCATGGACCGCAGGTGCGGTCACACCAGCAAATTCCCACCAGCAGTTCAATTTCTGGTTTTTGACCCCGTTCGGGGTCCGGGAGAGCCCTGGGCCCACCCGAGCACTCGACAAATTATACCAACGAGTCCCAAATCACATGACGGACTCCCTCGAGCTCCCAGAACACTAAAAACATCATTCAAACCAAGAATCACTCTCCAAAACCCCTTAGATCAAACTTAGGATTTCAAGAAAAATCAAATGGCTCACCAATACGCCGAAGGGGTCTATACTACTCGAAATGACCCCAAATTTTTGCAGACAAGTCATAAATGACTATACGGAACTATTTCCAATTCCGGAATTCTATTCGGACCATGATATCACGAGGTCCAATTCCAGGCTAAATTCCAAATCTTATGAAATCCTGAATTCCAATTCAGGTGCCGAAATACTCATGGGTCATCAGAAACCTGAGGCGAACACACTGCCAAGTCCGAAATCATCATCCGAAGTTGCTGGAGTTGTCAGAACTTGATTCCGAGGTCGTTTGCTCAAAATGCTGCTCGAAACCAAAATTAGCCAAATAGGCTAGCCTTCAGGAACCAAGTGTTCCTGAACTGGCCAAATCACTTCCGAATCTCGAACTACCTGCCCACACAAGTCATAAGGCACGAGTAGCCGCTATGGAAAGAGTCATTCATGGGAACAGAGTCCCAACACTTAAAACGACCGGCTGGGTCGTTACAGTAGGTTGTCTCAATATTAAAAAAATTAATTAAATTATAATCATGTCTAGTGTAAAATAACTTTTTAAAGGTTAAATAAACAAATAATATTTTACTAAGAGGTTGTTTATTTTAAATATAATATAATTTTTTGATAAGTTCTCCCCTAATATGTGAGTTATTAATGATCCATAATTTCTTTTAACATATATACATATACATTACACATGCACCAGATTATGGCACCTGATAACAAATGGATAAAACTTGTCCATGACCGACTTGGTAAGGCTTACAAGCTTGGGGTGGACAACATTTTGGATTTTGCTTTTACAAGATTAAGTGAAGAGCGTGTAATACGATGTCCATGTATCAAATGTTGTAACACATCTTCGGGAACACGTGAGATGGTTAAGTCATATTTAATAGTGCATGGAATAATTAAAAATTATAATTTTTGTATCACCATGGGGAAAAGTTAGGTGAGCCAGAATCAACTCCAGAAGATGTAGAAGATGATGACAATTAAAAAGCTAATGGTAAGGATGAAATACATGGGATCCTAAGAGATTTATACCCTGAATTTGATGCGACAATACGAACACTAATGGTGATGATTTTCTTGAAGAGGAACCAAATCTTGAAGCAAAAACATTCTATAGGCATTTATAGGATTTTGAGCAACCATTGTACCAAAATTCAAAAGTTTCTAAACTTCTACTGTGGTTAATTTGATTCATATCAAAAGTATTGGGCATTGGAGTCATAAGTCACTTACAATATTTTTGAAGATGTTGAAGGAAGATCTATTGCATGACGAATCCAACTTGCCAGATTCATATTACGAGGTAAAAAAGATAATTTGGGATCTTGGACTTTCTTATAGGAAGATTGATGCGTGTAAGAATAATTGTAAGTTAAATTGAAAGGATGACAAGTTTCTTGAATCTTGCAAATTTTGTGGAGGGTCTAAATGAAAAGAGGATAAACATAGTGGAGAAACTAAATTTAAGAGTAAAAAAAAGATAGCGCACAAGATTTTACGTTATATTCCCTTAAAGCCAAGACTCCAAAGGTTGTTTATGTCTTCAAAGATATCATCTTTAATGACATAGCATCATGACAAAAGAGTTGACGATGGACTAATGAGGCACCCAACTGACTCAATTGCATGGAAAACATTTGACGAACTTAACCAATCTTTCGCCGATGAACCTCGTAATGTTCGACTTGGACTTGCTAGTGATGGTTTTCAACCATTTAGAAGTTCTAGAACTCCGTATAGCATTTGGCATATTGTACTTATTCCCTATAATTTACCACATTGGCTATGTATGAAGCAAGAGAAGTTTATTTTGTCGATGCTTATTACTGGTCCTCAAAGCCCAGGAGATGCAATTGATGTTTATCTTCAGCCTTTCATGGATGAATTAAAGAAATTGTGGGAAACTGGAGTGGAGACCTTTGATACATCAACTAGACAAAACTTTATGTTGCATGCAGCTTTATTATGGACCATTAATGACTTTCCGGCTTATGCAAACTTATCTGGATGAAGTACAAAAGGAAAACTGGCTTGCCCATGTTTCAATAAAGAAACATCCTCAATTAGGTTAGAAAATGGTAAAAACAGTGTTATATGGGTCATATACGCTTTCTTCCTCTTAATCACAAGTGGAGGAATGATAAAGAGTCATTTGATGGCACTAAGGAGCGAAGACTACCACCCAAAATTTTATTCGGTGAGGATATACTTGATCAAGTGGCTAATTTAGATGGTTTACCACTAACAAAGGATCCAAAGAAGAAGATTAAAATATCACATGAGCGTAAGGGTGATATTTGGAATAAGAAGAGTATTTTCTTTTATCTTCCCTATTAGAAAACTGTTGCGACATAATTTAGATGTGATGCATATTGAGAAAAATGTATGTGAAAATATATTGGGGACAATCTTAAATGTCAAAGGAAAAACCAAAGATACCATAAAAGCTCGATTGGATTTTCAAGCAATGAACATAAGGAAATAATTACATCCAATTAAAAATGGGGATAAATATGAGCTACCAACATCATGTTACACGTTATCTCCTAAAGAGAAGAACAATTTTTTCACATTCCTAAAGAACTTAAAGGTCCCAGATGGATATTCATCAAATATATCTCAGTGTGTCAACACTAAAGATCGCAAAATTTCAGACCTAAAAAGTCAAGATTGCCATGTTCTTCTACAACATTTACTTCCACTTGCTATACGTGGTATGCTTTGCAAATCTGTATGTGAACCTCTTATTGAGTTGTCTTTATTTTTTAACTTGCTTGGAGCAAAATGTTTAAGAATGGATGAGTTAGAACATATAGCAGCTCAAATTCCTATAAATATGTGCAAGTTAGAAAAGGTATTTCCTCCTTCATTTTTGATGTAATGGTGTACTTGCCAATTCATTTAGCTAATGAAGCTATGATTGTTGTACCTATTCAATATCAATGGATGTATCCAATGGAGCGATGGCTATACTTTTTGAAATCTTTAGTTGGTAATAGGGCTTGCCCAGAAAGTTCTATCGCAGAGGGAGATTTGGAAACTGAATGTTTGACTCTATGCTCAAGGTATTTGCATAGAATGGAAACAAAGTTCAATCGCCTTGAGCGGAATTATGATGGTGGTATTATTGAATCTGATGGAGGTTTAACAATTTTTTGTCAACGTGGAAAAGAATTAAGAGCTGGAAAATTAGACAAACTTAATCCAGATGAATTAGAGCAAGCACATATTTATATTTTGAAGAACTGTGATCTAATTTAACCATTTCTCGAGTAAGTATTGATTCGACATAATAATTCAGATATACTTTATCCATTATTTCAATTAAAATGATATTTTATTCTTTAATTTTTTGTAGAGAGTTTTCAGAAATTCAAGGTGATACCTCTCAAAAACATCAGATAGGGAGTTCATTCGTTGGTTAAAAAAAAGGTTATTACTAATTATATACTATTGTTATTTTTTAAAACATAATTTTTTATATAGTATTTGCTAATTATATTATATAATTGATTTGATAGGTTGTAGAATTGTACAAATGTGATAACAATAAGAAAATGAAAGATTTGCTCACTTCGTCACGTGGTCCCCTGCCATATGTCAGACGTCTCAAAGGTTACATTACTGATGGATATAGGTTTCATGTAGAAGACCATGGCAGGGGTTTGAGAACTCGACGGGGTGGTTGTAGTTGGTGAGACAGATTAAGAGAATAAAAATATTGATTATTATGGAGAACTCACTGAGATTCTTGAGTTGCAATTTATTGGAGGAAAAAAGGTGATCTTGTTTAGATGTATGTGGTTTGATGTGTATGACCAATAAAAGGGAGTTAAAATGGATGAATATGGCTTTATGAGTGTTAATCCTCATCGATTATTGAAAACTAATGAGCCATTTGTATCAGCAAATCAAGCATTACAAGTATTTTATGTCGATGATCCTTCAAATAAAGGCTGGCACGTTGTAAGAAAAGTTCTTCCTCGTGATACTTTTGACATTTTATACGAAAAGGATTATGATTTGGAGAATTTAGATAATTCTACACAAATGGAAAGGAAAAGAACTCATGAAGATTTTTAACTACCACCTAAAATTTCATAGCTATGTTGGTAAGGATCCAGTAAAAAGCGAGAAAACAGAAGAAAGATTTGAATAATGTTGCGATCTAGTGAAACACTTTACATGTTTTTTGATGCATTTAAGTGGTCTTACCTGTAAGTCAACTTTTTATCCTTCTTTAGTTCTGACTAGAAGAAGCTTGTTCTCAACTAGTGTAGAATATTTCAGTTAACACTCTATAGTGTTTTTTCAGTGAAATTGCGGGCTGGTTTTGTGAAAACATTTACCTTATCTCAAGCATTTTATTGTTAGATCAAAATTCATGAATGGGATTAACAACTTTTATTTTGAGCATCAGCCTGTAGTTCAACCTTCACTTGCTGAAAGTGGACAAGTTGAGAATGTGAGACTTTTTCTGCTCATATTTTAATTTCACAACCTTCTGTGTCAATACTACATGAAAGAAAAGAAGATAAATGATTGTTGCAGTTCATATAAAAACACTAATCCATCTGAAATTGTTGAGTTCTTCAATATTACTAAAATTGGAGATTGAATGAGGTATAGTCCCGACAAGATTGTCCAAGTCAAACAGATAGAGACTTTCAATATTGGGTAAGATAGAGATTCCTGAGTGGAAGTGGGAGCGTATCACTATGGACTTTGTTGTTGGACTCCCACGGACTAAGAGGAAGTTCGACGTTGTTTGGGTTATTGTGGATAGGTTGACTAACTCAGCACATTTCATTACAGTGGCAAGTACTTATACTTTAGAGCGGTTGGCAGAGATATATGTTCGAGAGATTGTTCACCTTCATGGTGTGCCCGTGTCTATCATTTCTGATCGAGGTACGCAGATTACCTCGCACTTTTGGAGGGAAGTTCAGCGTGAGTTTGGTACAAGAGTGGAGTTGAGTATAGAATTCCATCCTCAGACGAATGGGCAGTCCGAGCGTACTATTAAAATATTGGAGGACATGCTCCGCGCTTGTGTTATGATTTTGGAGGTTCTTAGGATCAGTTCTTGCTGTTAGCGGAGTTTGCCTACAATAATAGCTACCAGTCGAGTATTCAGATGGCTCCCTATGAGGCATTATATGGTAGACGGTGCAGATCTCCAGTTGGATGGTTTGAGTCGGGAGAAGCTCGATTATTGGGTACAGACTTAGTTCAACAGGTCTTAGATAAGGTCAAGGTTATACAGGATCGACTTCGTGCAACTCAGTCCAGGAAAACGAGTTATGCCGACCGTAAGGTTCGTGATATGGCATTCATGGTTGGAGAAAGGGTATTTCTTCGGGTATCACCCATGAAGGGTGTTATGAGATTTGGGAAGAAGGGTAAGTTGAGCCCTAGGTATATCAGGCCATTTGAGATTCTTGAGAGAGTGGGGGAGGTAGATTATAGACTTGCGTTGCCTCCAGGATTATCCTCATTTCATCCGCTATTTCATGTATCTATGCTCCAAAAATATCATGGTGACCCGTACCACGTGTTAGATTTTAATTATGTCCAATTAGACAAGGATTTGACTTATGAGGAGGAGCCGGTAGCCATTTTAGACCGGCAGGTTCGACAGTTGAGATCAAAGAGTTACCCTTCAGTTCGAGTGCAGTGGAAAAGTCAGCCTGTCGAGGTAGCGACTTAGGAGTCCGAGTCGGACATGCAGAGTAGATATCCCCACTTGTTTTGCAGTTCAAGTAATTTCTTATGTCCGTTCAAGGACGAATGTTTGTTTTAGATGTGAATATTGTGATGACCCAAAGGGTCTTTTATCTTATGAAATAAGACGCTATTCTGGGCTCATTATCCTTAAAATTTGATTTTAGTTGACTTTGGTCAACATTTTGAGAAAACGGACCGTGATCTGTGTTCTGACAATCTCGGGAGGTCCGCAGTGAAATATGGGACTTGGGTGTATGCCCGGAATTGAATTTCGAGGTCCCTAGTCTTTGAAAACAATTTTTGAAGAAAATAGTTGTGTTGGTTTTAACAGGAAATAAAGAAACGAACTAATGTGGGAAATCATTGGTATCAGGCCCATATTTTGGTTCCGGAGCCCGGTACAATTTTATTATGACATTTATATCCTATATGTGACATTTGGTGAGAAGCGGAATTTATTTGACGTGATTCAGACATCCGGTTGAGAAATACTGAATTTGAAGTGTTCTTGAGAAAATCATGAGTTCTGAGGTTAAATTTGTAGTTTTTGATGTTATGTTGATGATTTGATCGTACAAGCAAGTATGTATGATGTTTTTAGACTTGTGTGCATGTTTGGTTTAGAGCCCCGAGGGCTCGGGTGAGTTTCGGGTAGGCTACGGAGTGGTTAGACTCGGAAAAAAACTCACAGCTGATAACTGGTGTCTTGCTCAGGTCTCTGATCTCGCAAATGCGAGATCGGTCTTCGCAATTGCGAAGCTGACAGGCCTGGTAAATGCGACCTATTTTGTCGCAAATGCGAAACCATCCTTGGAAGCCATGTTCACAAATGCGAACCACCCTTCGATTTTGCAAAGGGTCTAGAAGTCGCAAATGCGACATTTTTTGTCGCAAATGCGATAACTACAACCTATTAATTGGGATTTAAGAGGATATTTTCACCTGTTTTTCAATTCTTTCAAATCCTAAACTTCTCCAAATCATAGGTAAGTGATTCCTAACTAATTCCTTTCAATCCTTAACAACTTTTTACAAGATTTCAACCTGGAATCTAGAGTTTTCATGGTAAAAATTGGGATATTTGGGTAGAACTTAGGAATTTCAAAATTTGGTGATTTAGACCACGAATTGAGGTCGGATTCCAAAACCAATTGTATATCCGGGCTCGAGGGAGAATGGGTAAACGGGATTTGGTCCGAACTTTGTGTTTAGACCAAGCGGGATCTTGTTGTCGATCAGGGTCTTATCCTTCAAGGAGCGGCATTCATCAATTGTGTGTCCCTTCATGCCGAAGTGGTATGCACAAGATTTATTTGGATTAAACCACTGGGAAGGATTCTCAAGGGTTACGGCAGGTATGGGGGTGACATAACCAACAACCTTCAGTTTTTCGTACAGCTGGTCGATAGGTTCGGCGATGGCAGTGTATTACTTAGGTGGTCTGCGGTCAAAGTTGGGCTGAGGTCTAGAGAAATTTTGGCGAGCAGGGGGTGACTGATAGTGGGATGGTTGAGAGTTATAGGTATGGTAAACAGGAGCGTCTGGGAATATCTGGGAGAAGTAGGCTGATAGGTAGGTGGTGGAGGTGACTGATATGTTGGTGGAGGTGTTGACTGGTACGCGGGCAAGGGTGCTTGGTAGGTTTGTGGAGGCGTTGATCGATACGTAAGTGGGGTGTTTTGTAGGTTTGATAGTTTAGTGGGGATTTGGTTCTCTGTGCAACCATCACGGCTCCCACATATCTCTTCTTGGACACACCACCAGACTGTAGGGCCTTATTTGTAGCTTGTAAGGCTTCAAAGTTGGTGACCATACCGCTTTTGATTCCTTCCTCAATTCTCTTACTCAATTTGATAATATCAGAGAATTTATGATTCTAGATCACCATCAACCGCTCATAGTATTGTGGATCTTGAGCTCGGACAAAGAACTTATTCATTTGTTCTTCGTCTAAGGCGGGGCCTGACCTTAGCAGCTTCAGATCTCCAGCGAGTAGCATACTCGTGAAAAGTTTCCGTGGGCTTTTTCTTAAGAATATGAATGTAGAACACATCTGGCGCGTTCTCTGTATTAAATTTGAACCGGTCCATAAAGTCGGACTCCATGCTTACCCAATTTGACCATTTCCTGGGGTCTTGGCTGATGTACCAAGACAGAGCATCCCCTATTAAGCTCCTCATGAATAGCTTCATGCGAATCTTTTCATCTTTCCCTACTCCAACCAGCTTATCACAGTAGGTCCTTAGATGGACCCTTGGATCACCTGTACCATCGAACATTTCGAACTTAGGAGGTTTGTACCCCTCGGGTAGTTCGACATTGGGCTGTATGCAGAGGTCTTCATAGTTCAACCCCTCGACTCCTTTGCTTGCCTCAACACCTTGAACCCGGCTGGTCATCTTCTTAAGTTCTTCAGCCAAATTCTTGATAAGCAAATCCTTTTCACTAGACTCGGGTGTGTATGAGATGGGTTGGGTGGAGTGCGGAAAAGTCTCCACGTAGATGGGGTTGTTGTGATGGACTGGTGCATGGGTGTAGAGGTGGTCATTTGTGGAGTTTTGTGGCTCGGGGACGAGTAGTGGAGTATTTCTTGGAGTGTGGCAAGCATTGTATTGTGCTGGAAGGGTTTGATTCTTTGTTGGAGTGGTGTGGTGATGAGTTGTGGGATGATTCTGCTTGTTTGGGGTATTTTAGAAGGTACGGGATTTTGGGTGCTGACGTCTGGAACGCTGAGTGTGAATGATAGGTTTGCCGAATTCCGAACTTGCTTGAGCTCCCCTTGGAGCTTCACCAACCTTTGCTCTAACTGTGACATAGCCTCATTCTGAACTTGACTACCCTGGCCGTCAGCGGCCTCTACCCGTTCAACTGTATTCTTTTTCCTGACATTGCTTGAATCTTCCATTTTTCCTTTGCATTTGATTTTGACTTTGAGAGGACTGGGAGGATGAGAGGGTGGAGGGACCTTGGATCTTGTATGGTATGACGATGATGCCAGAGTGAACGAACCAACCTTTGGGGAGGGTAATAACAATAAAAAGAAAGAAAACAATAACAAAAGTATCCAAGTCAGTAAGGATTATGAAAGAGTATTGCGATATTTAAACACATAGTAGGGGAATATAAAGCGTGTCCTAATTTGGGAGCCTCGTTGTGCCCGAGGTAGGCCTAGCGACAAATTAATTTGGAGAACTTAAATGCTAAAATGCCTCATTTCATCAATGTAAAAAAAAGACAAATCCAAAACGATACTAAAAATAATAATCAAGATATAAAGTCACTAGTGGCCTTATTACATTGATAAAGCGAAAAAGAAATCCTATCCTACTTGGTCCCAGAAGAACCTTCCCCAGATTCGGCATCCTTGATTCCATCGAATAGGTTCCCCAGCTCGGGAAGTCCTAATAGTAGATATGCCCTGGCTAGATGTCCACCTTCGTTCCCCTCAGCCTTTTGACAGTCTTCAACCCTCTTGATGATCTTACCCTCCAGCTCGACTATGCCTCGCTCCAAGTATCCCAGTTTTCTATTGGCACGGACGACCATGTCTTTCCATTCTTCAATAAACCTTTTGTTGGTTTCGTGTATCTCACGGTGCTTGTTCTCGCATTCACGGATCCTCTTGCACAATTGATTATACTTGACCTAAGCTTCAGCCTTTTCATCTATGATTCTGTGGCCTCGGATGAATCCTGACCTGCCTAGACCATCCCAATTGTCTTCTAACCACCCTGAGTAGAAAGGCGTACAGACTGCGTGGTATCTGTCTGGTTCAATCGTGTCCTTTTCCATTAAGATCTTATAGTGCCACATGTGTTAATCTTGGCACTTGTGAGGAGTATCATCATCCTGAAAGTCAGCTCGGAAATGACTCATCTTGTCGACCATTGGTATAATTTTCTTTCTGCCCGCTTGTCTCATAACCCCGAGAGGGACGTAAGTATTTGTTCCTCTCAAACCAATTAGTACCAAGAACGGTGCATCCCTAGACCTGACAATGAATTCATCTGTTGGAAACCACTCGGACATCCACTGTACCTGCTCCTCAGTCAGGTTATCGAAGAAATCTACCCATTCTTTGGCAGTCTCGGGCTGAGAGAATCTGTCAGGAATATACGTCATTCTCTTTGGGTGATGGAAAGCGATGTGGTCTTCCCATGTCCTTCGCTGAAATTCCTATCGGTACTGTCCCTTTTGGAGATGTTCTAAGAACCATAGTTGTAATAGGTTGCCGCCTTCGAAGTTCTTAGCTTCTCTTTGACATTGTTCTAAGGCTCGATAAATGTCTGAGATGATCATAGGGACGATGCTGAAAGTCTGCCCACCAATTCCCTTCATCAATGTCTTGGTTACCATGGCTAACCTAGTGTGGATTATTTCTTTCTTTGTTGGAAACACGATCAACCCCAGGAAGCAAACAATGAAGACGAATACCCTACGGTGAATGTGTCCCAAAGATGTTATGCAGAATTCATCATAGTAGGTACGGTATGACTTGTTGTGACCGTACCTTTCATACAAATACTCGAAATGGATGTACGACTTCTTCAGACACTCCAACTCTGCGTTCTTCTTTAGACCCATCATTTTCAAAAAACTCTTGCATGTGCGGTTTTCAGGCATTAACAACCCAGGGGTTTCCCAGACTAACCCCGCCAGTCCTCCTATTTCCTCTAGCAACGGTGTCATTTCAATATCCCCAAAACGAAAGACGGCTCTTTCACTATCCCAGAATAAGGTGGCAGCCTCGATCAACATGTTGTTGGGTTGAATGTCTAGGAGAGAAGGTAGGTTACCCAAGTATTTCTTAACGAGTGTCTTATCACTAGAATGAAGATCCTCCCACCAGTTCAGAAGCTTTGGGTGAATATTGGCAACCATGCCGAATCTAGGGACTTTGTGCCTCATATTTATGCAAGGTAAACATGATTAGGCCTTTACCCCCCCCCCCCCCCCCCCCCCCCCCCCCCTTTAATTTTTTTTTTTTTAAAAAACAAATAATTTTTCTTAAANGCACAGAACGTGAGGATGTCTGATGGGATTTATGAAAACCCGGTGGACTTTGGACAAAGCTGTCTTAAAGGCCATTGTGCGGAAAACACATTAGCCTAACTAGGTTTGACCATGATGTATGCAGCAATATAACGGAGTAAGGTTTCTATAGGGTATTAGACTGGTACCCTTGAGCGGACAACTCGAGGGGGAAAGGCACGAAACCGTCGACTGCACCGCTGATCGACTAGTTTTACCGTAAATAAGCCTTTCTGAATTTAGGGGTGATAAAATAGGAAGTGCGCAACCACTCATCAAGCGTTGCTATAGGATTTGTTTGGCACGAGTGGAGTATGATGTTGAGCACGATTTAGGCAATAAATAAGCAGTAAAGGAATGTAGTCATGTATTTGCACGTTGTGAAAGCAGTAAATACAACAGTTATAACAAAAGAACGATTACAAAAGGAAACAAGAAAACATGTCAGTTTTGCTTTTGAGAAGAATAAATATTTGTAGCAAATAAACAATTAATTGCACGTAAAGGGAAAGGGGAGAGGTACAAATTCACAAAGTAGGTTTGTAATGGTAAAAGACTATATAATTCCCCAGCAGAGTCGCCATGCTGTCGCGCCCCCTTTTTCCAACTTCTTTTGGATCGGTCAAGGTTTTTGACATTATTGGGACAACTCGTTTCCTTTTGGGAAAGGGGTATTCAAGGATTCGATGAGTCGCCACCTAATGAGTTAAGGTGCGTTAGAGCACCTATTTGGGTCATTTACAAACAAGATTAGATAACTCGAGATAGGGTAAGGGCTTGAAATTACTCCAAGGGGAAGGTGTTAGGCACCCCTTAGAGTCCACAAATGTGGTTCCCAACCAAACAACTTTGTGAACTTAAGTAAGTAGCAAATAGGCAATTAATGTTTAAACAAGTAAAGGGCTTTGAAAGATTCGTAGTCTAAGCACACATGTGTTACTAAAGTTTTGAAAAATATCTAAGTAAGGTTTTGAAAGAGTTATAATCTAAACATGCATATAAGGGATAGGGGAAGTCCTAGGTTGTTTGTCATATGGATCACATTAGTACAATACCCGGTAATCACTCCTCAAAGAAGGGCTACACGTGGTATTAGCGCACCGGTCATCATATCCAAATCTACCATTTCCGCCCCTTAAAGGTTATTGAAGCGAGTGTTGGTCAGTGATATCTATTGTGTGATGTTACCTATCCCTTCCTAATAGTCCTTGAGGAATTTAGGACCTCTACCCATAAGGGCAGTTCTAGGAAGACCCTTAGGTTTAAAGGAAAAATACTAAGGCGACAAACAAAGAACATATATGACTGGAGTAAATGGGAACAAAGAAGAGCAGATAAAAGGCTCAAATTTACCTCCACAGGTAATGCAAATAGACAGTACGACTCAAACACAATTAAGGGCAGTATTGCTAATTAGAACCCTAAGACATGGCGTCTAGGTGAGTTCGGAACATAGGCAGATATGCAGACTTGTTTTACGACTCAGAAATGGCCCTAATCAGTTTGCCTACTGATTTTAAAACATGTTGAGGATTAGGCAGCATACACAAAAGAGGCAGATTCCCAGTTTTAATAATTTAGTCACCTAAGGCTTGCCTAGGCGTGAGACAGTGTATACCAATTTCCTTAATTAAGAAAACTATTTTGAAATTATATTATCTAAACATGTTGTTCTAGGTGTTCAGAACACAAAATTATTACCAGTTGTTTAGAAAACTGAATGAAGCTATTTTATACCTTTTATGCATCGGTAGTTAGACTAGGTGTGCTTAAGCGAGTATGAATAAAATCCTAGAACATGGTATCTATTGCACAGATAAGGATGCAGAATGGTGCATATGCAGAACCCTAAGCAAGATCTTTAAATGCACCAGTATTACAGCATTAAGCATGATGCAAAGATGACATGTTTATTAATGTTATCCTAGGGACAGGATTTCTAAGTGTGCATAGCAATATGAAACATGATTGCAGAAGATATCCAATTATTAGCATCATTTATTCTATCACAGAATTTCTAAGTGATAAGCGTCCGTACTAAAATAAGATGCTGAAACAGTGTTCTTAAAGCCTAAATAGCATGGTTTCCAATACATGATATGCTTTGCATATGTTGATCCTAAAAATGATTTCTATTGCACAAATAGGAAATGTAAACCTAATAGCATGGTTTCTACCCTTTAGCATCTATAGCATGCATAGCTACCCTTTTTTCCTTTTCACTATCCATCCCCAATAGTTGTTTATAAATAATTATTACAGACCATTGCATAAATTACATAATGAGTAAGAAAATAAGAAGTTATACTATAGGGAGCCTACTGATAGGCCCAAAGTCTCCAGAAGTTCTCAATGCCAACAATGTTTCACAGCCTTTCATATAATCTGAGTGTGTCAGAGTTCCCTAAGGACCTCAAGGGATCCCGGGAAGTACTCACACCCAGATTTTCATAACCATAATGAGTAACTGCAGTGTGGAAGGGCCAGCTCTAATGCATCAGAGTTCAGAGGGATCTCATAGGGATCCCAAAGCAGTCACACATTAGAGGGCAGAACCTAGGTTTCTAAGAATATAGTGAGAGTGCTTGATATAGTTTTGAAAAGATTAAGTAGAAAACAGCCTTTGAAAATACGTGTTTGAAATAAGTTTTTGAAAAATAACATAAGGGTTTACCTTAATAGAGAAACAGTTTGAAAGGGAAGAGGGTAAGACAATCAGAGTCTTAAGATCACAACAGGATACATAGAACAAGAAATAAGGCATATAACCATTTCAGCAATCACAAGCAGG
The DNA here is from genome assembly GCA_005239495.1 of Nicotiana undulata. NCBI lineage: Eukaryota > Viridiplantae > Streptophyta > Magnoliopsida > Solanales > Solanaceae > Nicotiana > Nicotiana undulata. The sequence continues at coordinate 15,305 of ML296404.1, forward strand.
GAAGTGAGGGTTGGGGACAAATAGGAAACACATAAGAGTAGGTACACAATAGGCAGAATTGCATATAAGTGAGAATCAGAGAAGTCCTAAGGGAGGTATTACAGACTTACACAGAACCTAATAACCACAGAAACAGTTTTACCACAAAGTTGTTCATGCTAGGAATCAAAGGGATACCACTGAAACAGAATCATATTGAGGGATACTAAGGGGGTAACATGCTGGGTTTAAGGGAGGGGATACAATTTAAGAATCATACTAGTAAAGCAACAAGTAGACATGCTAATTGCAGGGTAAACAACAAAACCATAAGTAAAAGCATAATAGAAATAAGATGAATTGAAATACTAAGAGAAGCATGTTGTTTTTTAGGCTCGAATTGTAATTAGGACATACCAGTTATGAGATAATAAGCAAACAGTGAAGAGAAAGAGAGTATAACACTTAGTCTTGGCTTGCAGCCGACTAAGAGTAGCAAGTAACTAGAAAGAAGAACAAGAGAGAGTATTTGTGTGTGTAAGAGAGGGTTTAGAACAATGTATGTTACGTCCTTGATAATGAAAGAGTGAAGTATATATAGTTTTGAGACTAGGCAGGAAAATATGGTAACAAGTAATAGTTCAGCATAATTATAGAAATAAACTCTAATTAGAATCCAATTAATATAAGTACTCCCTTTAATTAAGGAGTCATAGTTCAAACGGATACAAACAGTGATAAACAAGGAAAGAAATCAATTGAAAGACTGATTTTACCATATAAAAGTAGTAAAAGTATAGAGCATGTGATTAAGACCAAATTCAAAATAACCTAATTAAGGAAAGACAATTTGACAGCATGTATATTCACAGAAATAAGGCAAGAGATGATTCAGATTCTAAAAATCAGTAAGGAAATCCTCGAATTACAGGAAATCAGTGTTACTCAAAGGAAAATATCACATATTTAAGGAAATACTTAAAATCAGTAAAGAATATGGTGTAAAAATCAATATGGCACTAGTCACACTTATTTAGAGATTCAAAATGATAAACAGCATCGATTTGAACGGAGTAACACATGTTAAGCAAAAAATTAGAAACCTAATCGCGAAATTAGGGATTCGTAGCAAATAATTAAAGGAACCAGTAGACTATCGTGGTTTAGGCAGAAGCGACAAAGAATCAGAAACCTTAACAGCAAAACATCACAAAAACATACAGAGTACATATGTAAGCAAGGTAGTCACAATAGAACAGGTAAAACATTATCGCAAACAAAGCTTAGGCTCACAGATTGTATCCAAGAAATTTGGGGCTTTTTATAAAAATGAATCAAACAAAATTAGAACGGCTCAAATAATGCTTAAACACGATCAAATGATGAAATAATACTAATAAACCAGAAGAAGAACTATTTGAAAAAGGATCTTGAAACCCTAGTTTTGAAAAGTGAAGAATCGTTTTAGGAAACAAGAAGATCTTTGAAGTAAACATGGAAAAACCTTAGAATACGCAAAGATATGTTACATATCTAAAAGGATCAGAAGGTTTAAAGTTAGGGTTTCCAAACAGAACCTAGAAAGGAGAAGAAAATAACTCGAAATTGCCGGTTTTAACCGGAAAGTGTAAAGATCTTACTCGGACGGCCATAGATGGCCGGAAAAGAAGGCATGAGACCGTAGGGGGGTGAGTGAACCAGCTCTGGTTCACTTGAGGGCCTCAAAAGCGGTGACACACATTAAGGTGGGAGCCATAAGGCTGTAAATGGTGGAATCGCCATAGATTCCGGCAAGGAGACGGCCAGAGAAGGGAGGAGACAGGATCAGCAGGTGGAGCGTTTAGAGAGAGATGAGAGGGAGAGTTGAGAGACAGCTGAGAGTGAAAGGGGGGAAATGAGAGAAGGGGGGTAGTCTTTTAGGTTAATTAAGGAAGGGGGAAATCTAGACCGTTGATCAAATTTGATCAACAATCGAGATTGAATCATAGGTTGGGTCGGGTAGTGTTAGGTTTGGGCTTGGGTCTGTTGGGTTAATTAAATTGGGTTAGGGATCATGTAAACTTAGTCTATAATTTAAATAAAGATGGCTAATTGTTAAATACCCAATTAAATTAGTTAAAATAATTTATAAAATAGCTGATAATTGTAAAAAATAAAATGATGCTTGGTAAATTAAATTAAAATGATTAATTAGTATTTAAAAATATATATAACTAATTATTGGATAAAAATAGCAAAAAAGTATGATTAGGCTATAATTGCAAAGCTATTGCAATTATAGTCAAAGAGTGCCAATTTGGCTAATTGTGAAATAATTTGGTCTTAATAGGACCCAAAAATAATACATTAAGTCAAGAAATTTTTTGAAATCATTTGTAATGCAATTTTGTAATTAATTATTAGAAATAAAATACTAGATAAATTAAAATACGTTAATAAAAAATGGGAAAATTATAGAAAAATACCAATTGCTATGAAAGCCTGATTTTGAAGGTATATATGCAAATTAGAAATAATTTGAGGAAAAATTGGGTATCAACAATCATGTATCAATTGGTATTGAATCAGATCATGTATCCTTAAAACTACAATACAAGTTTAATTGTTACTTGAATTTTAGGGTAAACAGTTTGGCGCCTACCGTGGTGCTAAGGATTATAGTGATTGTTGAGTAATGATTCTGCTAAACCATAATATTTTACGCTTGTTCTTGTCAAGAATTTTGGTTTTCAGGTTGAAACATGTCAAACTCACAGAACGAATCCACACACGGTGACAATGGCCTCGGACTTCGGGGAAAACAAGAATGTTATTGCTCTAGGAATCGAGATGCCACAGGCTGATCTCGGAGGATCACCGCCCAGCAACCCGGTCGACATCAGTTCGCACGTTGCTCAGAATACGGACTTAGGCGCATATCCCGAGGGGAGTGTATGCATAGAAGGCCGAACTAATGACCGAGGTACACAGGGTAGAGGAGACGAAGGAGTCAGTCATCAAGTGATATTTGAAATGCTTCAGGCTCAACAAACCGCCATTGCTCAGTTACAAAATCAGCACAGAGCTCCAAATAGGGTTGAGTAGGAGGCTACTCGTCGTACCGAGCCAGTACCGGAAAGATCGAGTGATAACACTTCGGCGACCGATCCTGCTGTAATGAAGATGATCGAGGAGCTCACCAAGAGAATTGAATCAAGAGAGAAAAAAATTGAATCAAATGATAGAAAGATGGAGACTTACAACTCCCGAGTTGACCAGATATTGGGGGAACCACCGATCTTGAAGGGAATGGATTCAAAAAGGTTTGTGCAAAAACCATTACCTCCGAGGTTGGCTCCGAAGCCCATTCCAAAGAAGTTTTGTATGCCTGACATACCCAAATATAACGGGACCACTGACCCCAATGAGCATGTTACCTCTTACACATGTGCCATAAAGGGTAACGATTTGGAGGACGACGAGATCGAGTCTGTGTTACTGAAAAAATTCGGAGAGACCCTATCGAAGGGAGAAATGATTTGGTATCACAACTTGCCACCCAATTCCATCGATTCATTCGCCATGTTGGTGGATTCTTTCGTAAAAGCACATGCCAGGGGCATAAAGGTCGCAACAAGGAAAACGGACCTCTTCAAGGTGAAATAGAGGGATAATGAGATGCTAAGGGAGTTCATGTCTCGATTCCAAATGTAACGCATGGGGTTGCAACCGGTCACAGATGATTGGGTCATTCAAGCTTTCACCCAAGGGCTGAATGAACGGAGTTCGATAGCGTCACGACAATTGAAGCAAAATTTGATCGAGTACCCAGCTGTAACTAGGGTAAATGTTCGCAATCGATATCAATCGAAGATCAGGGTCGAAGACAACCAATTGGGATCCCCCTCCGGTTCAATACATCCAAATCGGTCGACAAGTAAAAATTAGAGGGACGTCGATAGATAGCCAAGGTCGAATAAAGATTGGTACCAACCATATATTGTAGATCAAAGGAATAACTTTCCAGGATGCAACTCCACCCGGAATGATCAAAGAAACGATCGAGATAGAATTCTCAGGGACTTGTGAGTAAAACTGGTTTCGACAAGTATGCGGATCCCGCAGGGGCACCTCGTCTATTAGAGTACAATTTCAGCGTCGATGCATCGGGCATTGTATCGGCTATTGGAAGGATCAAAGACACTAGGTGGCCCAGACCTATACGAATCGATCCTTCTCAAAGGAATCCGAATTTAATGTGTATGTATCATGGCACACACGGTCATAGGACCGAAGATTGCAGGCAATTGAGGGAGGAGGTAGCCCGTCTATTCAATGAGGTCCACCTTCGAGAGTTCCTCAGCGATCGAGCTAAGGATCACTTCAGGGAAAGGGACTACAACAAGAAGAATGAACAAGAAAAACCCCAACATGTCATTCATATGATCATTGGAGGGTTCGACGTTCCACAAGGACCCATATTCAAACGCACTAAGGTGTCAATCACCAGAGAGAAACGGACTCGAGACAATGTGCCGAAAGGCACTTTATCATTCAATGATGAAGAAGCAGAAGGCATTTCTCAGCCACACAACGACGCTCTGGTAATTTCTATCTTGTTAAATAAAATTCAAGTTTAGCGTGTTTTAGTGGATCCAGGTAGCTCGGCAAACATCATTAGATCGAGGGTCGTGGAGTAGCTCGGCCTACAGGACCAAATCTTGCCTGCATCTCGAGTCCTAAATGGCTTCAATATGGCAGTGAAACAACTAAGGGGGAGATTATCCTACCAGTGAACGTGGCCAGAACCATCTAAGATACTATGTTCCATGTCATCGAAGGCGACATGAGATATAATACACTGCTCGGAAAGCCTTGGATCCACAACATGAGGGCAGTACCATCGACCCTTCACCAAATGATTAAGTTCCCAACAACGGATGGTGCGAAACGCTATACGGGGAACAACATGCAGCAAAGGAAATGTTTGCGGTCGATGAAGTAACATTGATCTCGACACTATCGGCCTCAGAAAGATCGAGCACTAAAGGTAAATAGGTAGTTGTTTAACCAAAGAATTAGATCTTTTGACCAAAGCTATTTTTAGGATGAACACGGGTTACTGATAATCAAAGAAATTATATTAAGTAAAGAGGACTCAGTAAATGACGATAATAAGATGCTCAGAAAAATAAAGTGTATTGCATTAGTCGTTCATATGTCCTTTACAAGTTATATTTTATTCCCTTATATAGGGAATTTCTTAATATAACGTTTATCTCTTGCAATGATCACTCATTAATGACTAATTATTACATTAATGGGGCGTTACAAAGGGAAACCGTAACTGTTGCCTGAAGGTTATGTAACGTGTGAATCATTAATGGTGGATCCCTGAATCTGCCCGTAGCTCTGTCCAGATTCGTTCCGACCGTGTCTCTTCCCTATCTCAATCAGGTTGAGTTTCCCATAGCTGATTACTCCGAAGGTTTATTGATCTGTACCTTTCTGCTCCGTGCCTCTTTACAGAATCGTGTCCAGCTATCACATTCTCCTTGGTCCACGTAGCTGGCTGAGTTGTCAAGAATCATCTTACGTGTGAAACTCTTTTTTACCAATACAGATAGTCCCCCACTTACCATTTATTTATCGATTAATATTTGGTAAATGGATACGCATTTATGGAGGGAATATTTTGCCGCCGCTTTACCTCGAAACATTGTATCCTTTTCTAAACATAGGTGTCGTTTGTCACTTCTATTTAATGCTCAAACCATGTGTCCCTTCCGGAGTGGTTCTGCAGTTACTCGGTGCCTTTTAGGGTTTTTTGCGGCTGCGTCAGTCACGAAGTGACACCTTCAATTATGACTTTTCTCATCATTGTTTTTTCCCATGTTTGACGGTTGTCTTCAAGTATAAATACCTCTTCTTATTTTATTTACTTTCATGAAACGCTTTATAACTTGTCTCTTTTATTTGTAAAGAATTCCTTCTTGTCTTCGTAAGTATGTCTTCCTCTAACCAACCTGATAGAGTTGTAGATGTTGAAGGACTAACCCCTTCTGCTCCAACCCGGAGTCGGAGAGGTGGTAGATTAAGGAGCTTAGGTGTTACTCCTTCGAGAGGCTCTTCTTCTTCCCCGATTACTTCTCATCCATCTTTTAGGTCTTTAGTTTCTTCAAGAGCTAGGGCTTCCAGGTCTTCCTCTAGAGGTAGAGATCATCATGGACCTTTACGCGAACCTCGAGTAGACGAAATTATACCTGTTGAGTTCAACTTTACTAGGGATAGTCAAGTCCTTGTAGATTAGTTGTTATCTCTAGATAGCGTTGATAGGTACCCTACCCTTATCACTGAAGGTCAGATTTCCCTTGTTCGTATGGAATGTTTTTGGAGGTCTGCTTTCCTTGTCTATATTCCGAATAGCAACCAAATAATAATGTCTTTCAAGACGGGGTATTCTTTCGTTTATATGTACCCTTTTAATTTAAGATTTAGACCTCCTATCGATCCAGTCATCATTGACTTCTGCCGTTTCTTCAGAATTTGCTTAGGACAGGTTGGTCCTCTTGTGTGGCGGGTTGTTGCGTGTCTCAGATGATTAGCTACTTCGGCCTCGGTTCCTTTTACTTTTAACCATCTTATTCATCTTTATTCTCCTGCCTTATTTCATCAAGGGATTTTTACTCTGGCTGCTAGGAGTAAAAGAGTGTTGGTAACCCCTGGAGACGATAAGGATAGAGGTTGGTACCTCCGGTACGTTACTGTTCCCACTGCTGGTTTAGTGGGCGAGGAAAATCTTCCCTTCCCTGATAAATGGAATCGTGCACGTGAGTACATTTTAGCTCACATTTGTTATTTTTCTTCTTTTTGCTTGAAGTGTTTTACTAACACCGTATCTGTTTCTTCTTCCTTCAGCAATCATGGGTACTGTTGAGAATGTCTCCGGTATCTGTGATTGGGTAGAAAAATTGTTGTCGGTTGCTCCCTTGGAAGAAAGGTCTTGGAAGTTCTTCTCTGGGAAGTACAGTTGGAAAGTAAAGATCCATGGTAAGTGAAGCTTTGGTTTCCGCTCATTTTCTTACTCGAGCCTCTTTTCCTCTTTCACTTAACCTTTTTCCTTTTGATAGGGTTTCCTGCTCGTGGGGTGTCTGTTGCGTCCATTCCAAAAATGTCTCTGGCTCAGGCCCAAGAGATTATTGCTGGTTCTTCTTACTCGAAGAGGAAGGTTAGTGAGTCTCGAATTTTAGAAGAAGAAGAAGAAGAGAGCGCTTTGGTGCACAGGTCACAAAGAAGGAGGATGATTTCGGACGATGAGTCTTCACCCGTGGCTGTGCCTTCCGTGCCTGAAGTCATACCCTCTACTTCTGAAGATGCTTCTCCCTCTCCCGTACATGAGCTTGTGTATCATTTGTTCCGCGAAGGCTTTGGCCCCGCTATTGATGAAGTCCCTTTGGTTGTCTTTCCCGCTTCTTTCAGAGAAGCTCTTTCGTCTGCTCCTGCTATCTCCTCCGCTCCCTTGTCTATTACTACTCCCTTTGCTGCCTTGCCCGTGGCTCTTTCACTCCCTCAAGTTTTCGTGCCTATTACTTCTTCTGCTCCACAATTTTCATTATCCGTGGCTCCTTTACCTCAGCCTGCTTCCGTGCCTCCTCCTGTTAGAGAAGTAGGGTCTTCCAACAGGGAGATGAGGCAAGTGCTAATTGAGGTTTCGGCTGATGGAAGCCTTTTTAAGAAATCTGGCCAACCCGGCATGTGGTTGAAGCCTTTGATTGGCCCAACAGAGAGGACTAAGCTTGATAGCCATAGTGCCCTTACATGGGCTAACGAAGTCGTTCATTCCTCTTTGAAGGAAAAATGTGTTTTCTCTCATTTTATTTTTGTACATGAAATCTATCGTATCTAATTGATTTCCTTTTTTGTAGACCAATCTTATAGGTATAGAACTTATGAAGAGGATTTCTAACACCGAGCAAGAGTTAAAGGAGTGGCATGCTGAAACAGGGAATTGGAAGGGGCAATATGAAAGCCTGAGGCTCGACATTGAAGCCTTAGAAGAATAGAAGTGTACCTTGGAGTGGCAGTTGAGAGTCGTGGCTGCGGAATCGGCAGTGGAGAAGGCTTCCTCTAACCAAGCGGACAAAGACAAGAGCATTCTTGAGTCTTCGTTTGCTAAGCAATTATCCCGTGCCTCAGAATAAGTTAGGAGCTTGAAAGATTTGCTGGGACAGAAGGAGGAATACTCAGGCGAGCTTGTGCAGTCACTCACCCGGACTCAAGAGGATCTTCGCAATGCTTTAGATAAAGTTCAATCTCTGGAGGAGTCGATTGTATCTTTGAGGGCAGCCCATGAAGCTGCTGAAGCTGAAAAGAATGGGCTAAGATCTGAGCTTGAGGTATGGGAGAGAGATTATGATGCTCTCGAAGAGGCGACTGTTGTCGATGTTAGTTGGGCATACATGAATTCTCGCCTCGACACATTGACGGAAATGAGTCGGGAAGATTTTGATCTTGACGCTGAAACTGCTAAAATCAAGGAAGCCATGGAGAAGGCTCAACAAGATCAGACTCTATCTTCACCTGAAGATGAGACTCTCGCTGCTCACGCCTCTTCGTCTCAAGTTGCTCATGTTCCTGTCGCTCGTGAATAAGTCACTCCTCCTCCTCAAGAAGATTAAGTTGTTGATTCACCCCCTTTTTTTATTTGATTGGTAGTTACCCCCAGCTCCATCGGGGGTTAATTTGGATCTTTTAAAGTCCCCAAATGACAACTTAGGGGCACCTTAATGTATAAATTATATGCGGCTAAGTACTAGTTAGTACTTAATTTTTACTTAGCCGCTCTTTTTTGAATATATGCAAGTATGACTTTTTTTGCTTTGAGTTTTTGTTTCACTCTTAAGTCTTTTGCATGTTTTACTTTTTGAGGTTTTTGTTTTACTTCTGAGTTTTTGCATGAAGATGCTGAAATCACTCGTACCTTTTCATAGTAGGCACGGTGTTGTATATAAAATGTGAGCCTTTTGTAGTAGGCTTTGTTTATGAAAGAGGGCCCTTTATGATTGACACTTAATGAAGAAGACGTCTCAACTTCATGATGGTGTAATAATGCAATACAGTTATAGGAATTTTTCACATGTTTAAGAATGTTTATGAGGAAAGTTTTTTGTTTGAACTTCCACGACATTTTACATGTGTTTGGTTATCGTCTAAAACTCATGTTGCAACTATTTTTATTTAACATATTTGATATACACTTGTATTTCGTAACTGTTTTTCATATGTAACAGTTTTTTTGAGTTAATACAAGGGAACAACTGTTTTTCGTTCGTAATAGTTTTTATAAAGATTGGGGTTTTCACCCGCAACTGTTGTTGTTGATAACAGTTTTAATAAGTACGAGGGAAATGCTTTTACATACGTAACTGTTTTATTTGATAGCAGTTTTCTGAACAAATACAAGGATTTTGATCTTTGATCCGTAACTGTTTTATTTTATAACAGTTTTCTATACGAGTACAAAGATTTCGTAACTGTTTTTAATCAAAACAGTTTTTGAATGAGTACAATGATGATGATCTTTTACCCCTAACTGTTTTTTGATTACAATAGTTTTGAATAAGTACAAAGATGTGCATTTCTTCCTCGTGGATAATATTTGCCTTTCGACCCGAAGGTTTTTTGAATTAGGCTTTGCATTTGAGTCTTCAGCTCTTTCGATTCTGCTCGTATCACTTGACTTGTTGGGTAGATGGATCTTCAGGCTCGAACTTTGACTTTCTGATAGTCTTCTTTGCTTCGTCTTAGCCTTCCATACTGTATAGTCCCCCAAGTGTTTGAGCTTTGAAGAATGAAATCTTGAGCACTTGACTATTCCTTCCTTGTGGTCCTTTTCCTAAAAAGGAAAAACATGCGGGACTCGAATGTATATAGTTCTTAGATGATGATTGCTTAACCCTTTAAGACGTCCATCAGAAAGTGTAACCCTAGACCGGGAATTGTGTTACTTCCTCGCATCTTTGCAGGTCTAATATCATCATCTGGTGATGGGTTAGCTTTATGCCTATCATCTAAAGAAGTTAGTAAAATTAAATGTTCAAAATAAAATCGAACGTGTGATACCTGACCGGGGGTACTTCTTTTCCTTAGAAGTAGTACTTCTTCAAGTGGATGGCATTCCAGCTTGTCGGTAGGATTATGCCGTCCATGGCTTCCAGCTCGTAGGCGCCCTTCCCAGTTATGCCTCGGACTTTGTAGGGTCCTTCCCAATTTGGATTCAACTTTCCTGCGCCTTCTTCTTTTGTTGATTGAAAGACCTTTTTGAGGACAAAGTCCCCAATCTTGAAGTATCTGAGATGAGCTTTACGGTTGTAATAACACTCTATGATTTGTTTTTGAGCTGCCATCAGTATTAGCGCTGCTTCCCTTTATGTTTCAAGAAGATCTAGATTAGTCCTCAATTCGTCATCGTTTGCTTCCTCCGTGGTTGTTATAAACCTTATGCTTGGTTCGCCAATTTCCACAGGTATTAAGGCTTCTAAGCCATAGACAAGTGCGAACGGAGTTTCTTCCGTGGCTATTTTTGAAGTTGTTCTATATGCCCATAGTACCGCTGGTAACTCATCAGGCCAATTTCCTTAGGCTTTATCTAGCCGCTTCTTCAAGTTGTTGATGATGATTTTATTCGTTGATTTAGCTTGACCGTTAGCCACGGGGTGGTATGGCGTTGAAGTGATCCGTTTGATTTGCCAGCTTTCAAAGAATTTTGTGATTTGTGAGCCTATGAACTGTGGGCCATTATCACACACGATCTCCTTTGGTATACCAAAGCGGCATATTATGTTTCGCCATAAGAAACTTTTAACTTCCTTTTCTAGCACCTGTTTGAATACTTCTGCCTCCCATTTCATGAAGGGCCATGGGGATATAATTGGATGCAATAATTCCGATGGTCGATGCATGTTATTGGCGACCTTTGGCACCTGTCGCATTTAGATACGAAGTTCTGGGCTTCTTATTCCATCTTGGGCCAGTAGTACCCAGCTCTGATTAAGGTTTTTACTAAGGATCTCGCTCCTGAATGATTTCCGCAGTGTCCTTCATGGACTTCTTTCATCACGAACTCCGTTTGATTAGGTCCGAGGAATTTAGCTAGGGGCCCTCCAAACATCATGCGATATAATGAATTGCGAATAAGGCATTATTGTGCAGCTTTGCGGCGAAGTGCTTGAGCCGTTTTCTTGTCTTCATGTACGGTTTTCTCTCCAATCCCATGTTAAATTGTTGAAAGTTACCTCATTCCTGTCCTGGTCGATCGCTGAATGGAATAGATGAACGACAATTGCATTGTCTTTGTTTTTTACTTCTGTGACTGCTGCGAGGTTAGCTAATGCATCTGCCTCTGCATTTTCCTCTCTAGGTATTTGTATTACCTTCCATGTTTTAAATTGCCTCACGAGCTCTCATGCCTTTTCTAGATACTGTTGCATTTGAGTCTCTCAAGCGATGTAAGTCCCCTGCATCTGATTTACTACCAGTTAGGAGTCGTCGTTGATTACGATTTGCTCGATTAAGAGTTCTCGTGCAAGTTCTAGTCCTGCAATAACAGCTTCATACTCTGCTTCATTGTTAGTTATAGGATAATATTTGATAGTCTGTCGTGTCTTTTCACCCATGGTGATATTAAGATTATGCCTAAGTCGTCGCCTTTTACATTAGAAGAGCCATTGGTAAATAGGGTCCATAGACCTGTATTAGCACTGTTAAAGAGTTGTAACTCTTTTTCCACTTCAGGGACAATGCTATTACTAAAGTCAGCAACAAAATCAGCTAATATTTGAGACTTAATTGCAGTCCTAGGATGATAGATTATTTCATGCTCACTTAATTCTATGGCCCACTTGGCTAATCTTCCTGACAGTTCTTGTTTATGCAAAATATTTCTTTAAGGATATGAAGTCACAATAATGATTGGATGACATTGGAAATATGGTCATAATTTTCTAGATGCCATTATTAAAGCTAAGGCTAACTTTTCTAGATGTGGATATCTAGTTTCAGCATCTAGTAAAGTTTTACTTACATTGTTTACCTTTATCTTCTCTTACCATTACTGCACTTACAGCAATTTCTGAGATAGCTAGGTAGATGTACAGTCTCTCCCTTTCTTTTGGCTTTGATAGCAGCGGGGTTTTTGATAGATAAGCCTTCAGATTCTTGAGGGCCTGTTGACATTCTTTAGTCCTTTCGAACTGATTCTGCTTTTTGAGGATTGAAAAGAATTTAAAACTTTTTTTGGAAGACCTGGAAATAAATCTTCCCAAAGCTGTGGTTCTTCCCGTTAGTCTTTGAACTTCTTTTTTATTTGTTAGTATATCAGGTATTTCTTCTATAGCTTTAATTTGAGTGGGATTTACCTCTATTCCCCTGTTTGATACAAGGAAACCCAAAAATTTACCTGATTGTACACCAAAAGCGCATTTTCTGGATTTAGCTTCATATTATACCTGCGTAAAATGTCAAAAGTAGTAGAAAGATGCTGGAAATGGTCTTCCGCCTGTGTTGACTTTACCAGCATGTCATCAATGTAAACTTCCATCGTTTTTCCAAGATGTTCCTGGAACATCTTGGTCACTAGCCTTTGATAGGTGGCTCCAGCATTTTTTATACCAAAAGGCATGACTTTATAACAATAAGTCCCCCTATTTGTAATAAAGGAGGTTTCTTCCTCATCTGAGGGATCCATCTTAATCTGATTATAACCAGAATATGCATCTAGAAAGCTTAATAATTCATGACATACGGTGGCATCAATCATCTGATCTATATGTGGTAATAGGAATGAATCTTTGGGGCGTGCTTTATTTAAATCTGTATAATCTACGCATACTCTCCATTTGCCATTCTTTTTAGGTACTACCACAGTGTTAGCTAACCAGTTAGGGTACGTTACCTCTCGTATCGAACCAATTTTCAAGAGCTTATGTACCTCTTCGTCATCACTTGGTTCTTGAATGGTCCTTGCTTTTTTTTCTTCCGATTAACAGGTACGAAGGATGGATCTTCATTTAGTTTATGAGTTATCACTTCTGGTGGGATACCTGTCATATCTGAGTGGGACCACGCAAAGCAATTTGTGTTAGCCTTTAAATAATCAATTAACTTACCTTTTCGACCGGGGCTCAGCCTCGTGCCTACATACACCTTCTGTTCAGGTTTTTGTTCAAACAATGGAACAGCTTCGAGCTCTTCCGTAGTTGTTTTGATATGTCCGTCTTCATCTGGTTCATGAATGAAGTCCGGCCTGGAATCTACATTTGTGTGGTCCAATGCATCTTCCGTGGTGATTAGATTTACCTTCTCGTGAGTATCTCCTTCCGTATCTGCTTGAACGTTCACTTCTTTTGTACCTGTTTGGTCAATAACTTTTTCCGTACATGTTTGACCGGTGACATCTGTTTGCAAGATTTCTCTATCTTCTGGTTCTTTTATATCTACTTTTTTGTTATAATGTGCCACGGAATTTATATTTCTGGAGGTCTGTTGATCACCTATAATCTGTCTGATTTCCCATTCTGAGAGAAACTTAACTACCTAGTGTAAGGTGGATGGTACTGCTTTCATGTCCTGGATCCAGGGCCTTCCCATAATCACGTTATAAGCCATGTCAGTATCAATGACCTGGAATTTGGTGTTCTTAGTTACTCCATCGGCGTAAGCGCTAAGTTCGATCTCTCCTTTGCTTATCAATGTAGAGTTATCGAACCCTGATATGGCTCGTGCCTTTGGGATCACCTGATTTTCCATGAGCATTTCTTCCACGACTCTTAGCAAAATGATATTGACTGAACTACCTAGATCAATCAACACCCTTTTAACGTTAGTGTCATGAATGAGTAAGGATATTACCAGAGCATCGTTGTGGGGGAGCATTAGTCCGCCAAAATCTGCATCGTCAAAGGTTATATTATCTTCATATGGGTGTTCTCGAACCCGCTTTCTGTGGGTAATTGTGACCTTCGAGGCTAATTTGCAAACTATTCCTTTCACTTCATCTCCTCCAGGTATCACGCTGACGGTTATTTTTGGAGATGGAGGTTTCGGGGGATCCTGCTTGTTCTTCATATATGCATGTTTACCTTTATCACTAAACAATTCTGTTAAATAGCCTTGTTTCAATAATTGTTCTATTTCTCCTTGTAAAAATCTGCAATCTGCAGCCCTGTGTCCATGATCATTATGGAATTCACACCAGAAATCAGGGTTCCTTTTATTTGGGTTTGACCGCATTTCTTTGGGCCATTTAACCTTATCTCCCATATTTCTTAATATCGAAACAAGTTCAGGAGTACTTACATTAAAGGTATGATCCCCGATTCGTGCATTACCTCTAGGTCGTTCATCCCGATCCTTTCTGGATCTAGATGAGGATGAGCCTACATCCCTACTCGGTGGTCTATAATCTAACCTAGTATTTTCAAACATGGGGCGACTTTTGCGTCCCGATGGTCCTAAGTAAGGATCGTACCTATTTTTACCTGATCTCTTATCTTATTCGGATCACCTGGATCTGGAATGATTTTCATCTTTCGACCGAGCAATGATATCTTCTTCTATTGCAAGTTTAGTATTGTACCTGTTATATACATCATTCCATGTTGTAGCTGGGAATTCCCCCAAAAATTTTGTGAGTCTCCTCGTGGCTTCTGAGATTTTGTCGTTTAGATTACTCACGAATGCCATGGCTGCCCAATTATCAGGTGCCCTGAGTAATTGCATTCTTTCTCGCTGGAACTTGTCTACAATTTCACGAAGTAGTTTCGTGTCTCCTTGCTTTATTTTAAATATGTATTCCATTCTTTTCTCGGCTTTTTGTGCACCAGAGTGTGCTTTTATGAAAGAATCTGCAAGCTCACAATTTCCATTTTTTATTTAAGCATCTAAACTAATGGATTTGGTTGGTACTAATAATTAG
>ML296405.1:0-60286 GCA_005239495.1 Nicotiana undulata
CCTTATTTACTTATATATGTAAGTTTAACTGCTTCATATCACTTGTTCCCCTTTTTCGCTCCCCTATCCCTTACTTGTCTGCTTATCTCTTGCCTTGTATTATCCCCGTTACTTGCTGTAGAATAGGACAAGTTGTCGTTATTGTCAAGTCTAGCCTCGTCACTACTTCGGCCGAGGTTAGTCTCGACACTTACTCAGTACATGGGGTCGGTTGTACTGATGCTACACTACACTTCTTAATTTTGTGCAGACCCCGCTCCCGGACCCAGTGGACCGCGTTGAGGAAGTCACTTTCAGTCCACTCAGAGCTTCAAGGTATACTCGCTGGCGTTCGTGGGCCTTGGTGTCTCTCCTTCCTTTGGATTCTTTATTGTCTTATCTATTTCCCAGTTTCAAGACAATGATGTATTTTCTTTTCTGACTATGTATTTTGCACTCTGTTTAGACAGTTCGTGAGTTGTGACACCCCGATTTTGGGTATGCGACATTATGTATTTTATTATTTCACTTTTCATTTTGAATTTCTATTACATTTCCGCTGTTAAGGATTTTAAGGTGTTTTGTTATTCTGATCAGTTTTGAAAGGTATTAACTCTACTACCGTTAACTTGGGTTGAAATTGTTAGGATTACTTGTGCACGTTGACTTTTCTAGCGGGTTCACTGTTAGACGCAGTCACGGCCTGAAGGGTGGGATTTCAGGTCGTGAGAAGTTGGTATCAGAGCCCTAGGTTTCTTAGGTCTCACAACTCACGAACAACCTTGGTAGAGTCTGAGGGATCGGTATGGAGACGTCTGTACTTATCCCCCAGAGGCTGCAAAGTTAGGATAACTCCACATTTCTTCATTCTCTGTCGTGCAATATACATTCTGAGTACTGATTGAGTTTCCATTCTACTCTCTCGTGGATGGCGAGGATGCGTGCTTCCCTTGGTTCCGCTCAGCAGTCCGACACTCCTGCTACAGCTCTTACGAGGGGTCGAGGTCGAGGACGAGGCCGTGCTAGAGGCCGAGGCCGGGCTCAGCCTAGAGCAGCGGCATCGGTGGAGGACCCTCAGGTCGAGTTTGACGAGGAGGTCCCAGTTCCGGAAGTCCCAGTTGGACCAACGCAGGTCCCAGAGGGGTTCATTGCAACCCAGTGCTTCAGGACTCTCTAGTCCGCTTGGTAGGACTTATGGAGAGTGTGGCTCATGTCGGTCTTCTTCCTACTGCACCAGCTAGATCTCACGCTGGGGGAGGGACCCAGACTCCTTTTATTCATACCCTAGAGCAGGTTTCCACCCAATTTCAGACTCCAGCACCTCAGACAGTTGGAGTAGCTCAGCGGGGTAATGTGGCACCGGCAGCCGAGGGTGCAGCTATGTCAGCAGATGCTCTATGGAGACTGGACAGATTCACCAAGTTATTCACTACTATTTTTACTGGTGCACCTTCAGAGGATACACATGATTACTTGGACAGCTGTCATGAGGTTCTTCGGAACATGGGCATAGTGGAGTCCAATGGAGTTGACTTCACTACTTTTCGACTATCTGGCGCAACCAAGACTTGGTGGAGGGACTACTACTTAGCCAGACCAGTTGGGTCTGCATCTTTGACTTGGGCTCAGTTCACAGAGGTATTTTTGGAGAAGTTCCTTCCCATTACTCAGCGAGAGGATCTTAGGAGGTAGTTTGAGCGCCTCCAGCAGGGATGTATGTCTGTCACTCAGTACGAGACCAGGTTCATCGCTCTAGCCAGGCATGCATTGATGATACTCCCCACTGATCGGGAGAGAGTTCGGAGGTTCATTGAGGGATTGGCCCAGCCTATACGACTCCATATGGTCAGGGAGTCGAGTACTGATATTTCATTCCAGGATGCGGCCGATGTAGCCAGGAGGATTGAGATGATTTTGTCATAGGGAGGTGGTCAGGGGGCTGACAAGAGGCCCCGTCATTTTGGTAGATTAAGTTGAGCCTCATCTGGAGGCATGGATTCTTTCAGTAGGGATCATCCACCCCGACCATTTCAGTCAGCACTTCAGGTATCTCCTCGTGCACCGCCAGTTCATGTTAGTGCACCACCAACATCTATTAGTGCACAACCGCTTCAGAGTTACCAGGCTGCTTATCAGGGTCGTCAGGGCCAGTTCCTGAGTCATCAGCCACAGCAGCAGAGATCTTGTTATAGTTGTGGTAGCCCGGGGCACATTGCCAGATATTTCCCCCGAGCTTCTAGTGGACCCCAGTATCAGGGTTCTCGTGCCTTGGTTCCCGCAGCAGGTGCGCCCTTACCCCCTCAGCAAGCTAGGGGTGGTGGTCGAGGTGCCAGAGGTGGTGGTCAGGTTCATAGAGGTAGAGCACAAGCCACGAGGGGTAGAGACAAGGTTGCAACAGGTAGACCCAAGGATGTTCAGATTGGAGGGGCTCAGCCCCGGTGTTATGCTTTTCCTGCTTGTCCTGATGTTGAGGCTTTTGACGCAGTTATTACAGGTACGATTTCAGTTTGCAGCCGAGAGGCTTCGGTGTTATTTGATCCGGGTTCTACATTCTCCTATGTGTCTTCATATTTTGCCCCTTATTTGAGTATGCCCCGTGATTCCTTGAGTACTGCTGTACATGTGTCTACACCGGTGGGTGATTCTATAGTGGTAGATCGAGTCTACCGTGCTTGCNGTTATATTGGGGATGGACTGGTTATCTCCCTATCATGCTATCTTGGACTGTCATGCCAAGATAGTGACCTTTTCCTTTCCAGGAGTACCTCGTTTAGAGTGGAGAGGGACTCCTAGTCATTCTTCTGGTAGAGTTTTTTCTTATTTGAAGGCTCGACGCATGGCCGAGAAGGGTTTTTTGGCCTATCTTGCCTATGTTCGTGATTCTAGTGCTGAGGTTCCTTCTATAGAGTCCGTGCTCGTGGTTCGCGAGTTTCTAGAGGTATTCCCTACTGACCTGCCGGGTATGCCACCCGACAGGGATATTGATTTTTGTATTGAGTTATCTGAGGGCACTCAACCCATTTCTATTCCCCCGTATCGTATGGATCCGCCAGAGTTGAAGGAATTAAAGGAACAGTTACAGTATTTGTTGGATAAAGGCTTCATCAGGACTAGTGTTTCTCCTTGGGGTGCTCCAGTATTGTTTGTGAAGAAGAAAGATGGCTCAATGAGGATGTGTATTGACTACTGACAGTTGAATAAGGTTACCATCAAGAACAAGTATCCTTTGTCGAGGATTGATGACTTATTTGATCAGCTTCAGGGTGCTACGGCGTTCTCTACTATAGGCTTGAGATCTGGTTACCATCAGTTGAGGATCAGGGCGTCTGATGTGCTTAAGACAGCTTTTTGCACTCATTATGGGCATTATGAGTTTTTGGTCCTGTCATTTGGGTTGACTAATGCCCCCGCTGCTTTCATGGAGTTGATGAATCGGGTATTCAGGTTCGTTATTGTTTTCATTGATGATATTTGATATACTCTCGTAACCAAGAGGAGCATGAGTAGCACCTTAGAGTCGTCCTCCAGACCCTGAGAGATCGACAGTTGTATGACAAGTTTTCTAAGTGCGAGTTCTGGTTGAGTTCTGTGGTATTCTTGGGCCACGTGGTATCGACAGAGGGCATTCAGGTGGACCCGAAGAAAGGTTCAACAGTTAGAGATTGGCCTAGGCCCACTTTAGCCACAGAGATTTGGAGCTTCTTGGGCCTACCAGGCTATTATCGCCGGTTCGTGGAGGGGTTTTCATCTATAGTAGCTCCTATGACCAAGTTGATGCAGAAGAGTGTTCAGTTCAGATGGTCTGAGGAGTGTGAAGCGAGCTTTCAGAAGCTTAAGACAGCATTGACCACAACACCAGTGTTGGTATTGCCCACAGGTTCAGGTTCATATACCGTGTATTGTGATGCTTCACAGGTTGGACTTGGTGCGGTATTGATGCAGGAGGGCAAAGTTATAGCCTATGCTTCACGTCAGTTGAAGATTCACGAGAAGAACTATCCAGTCCATGATTTGGAGCTTGCAGCTATTGTTCATGCCTTGAAGATTTGGAGGCACTATTTGTATGGGGTACCGTGTGAGGTATTCACTGATCATAAGAGTTTGCAATACTTGTTTAAGCAAAAGGAGTTGAATATGAGGCAGAGGAGGTGGTTAGAGTTGCTGAAGGATTATGATATTACTATTCTCTATCATCCGGGAAAGGCCAATGTGGTGGCCGATGCTTTGAGCCGGAAGTCAGTCAGTATGGGTAGCTTGGCCTATTTATCAGTTGGAGAGCGACCTTTGGCTTTGGATGTTCAGGCGTCAGCCAATTGATTTGCGATATTAGAGGTTTCAGAGACTAGCAGTGTGTTGGCCCATACCGTCGCTCATTCTTCATTGTATTATCGTATTCGCGCAAGGCAGTATGATGATCGTCATTTGTGTGCTCTTAGAGATGCGGTTCGGCACGGACGTGCCAAGCAAGTCACAGTTGATGCTGAGGGAGTTTTGAGATTGCAGGGTCGTATATGTGTTCCTGATGTGGAAGGCATTCGAGAGTTGATATTGCAGGAGGCCCATGGTTCCCGATATTCCATTCATCTGGGCGCCGCGAAGATGTACCAGGACTTGCGGCAACATTATTGGTGGCGTAGAATGAAGAAGGATATTGTGGCTTATGTAGCTCGGTGCTTGAATTGTCAGCAGGTTAAATATGAGCACCAGAGACCCGGTGGTTTGATGCAGCAGATTTAGCTTCCCGAGTGGAAGTGGGAGCGTATCACGATGGATTTTGTAGTTGGGCTTCCACGGACTTAGAGGATGGTTGATGCATTGTGGGTTGTTGTGGATAGGCTGACCAAGTCAGCACATTTCATTCCTGTGTCAGTTTCATATTCAGTGGCGAAGTTGGCAAAGATCTACATGAGAGAGATTGTCATATTGCACGCTGTGCCCTTATCTATCGTATTAGACCGAGGTACTCAGCTTAACTCCCATTTCTAGACAGTATTTCAGCGAGAGTTGGGCACACAGATTGAGTTGAGCACAACATTTCATCCTCAGACGGACGGACAGTCCGAGCGTACTATTCAGATTTTAAAGGATATGTTTCGAATTTGTGTTATTGATTTTGGTGGATCATGGGATCAATTCTTGTCTTTAGCATAGTTCGCCTACAACAACCGTTACCAGTCGAGTATTTGGATGGCTCCGTATGAGGCGTTGTAGGGTAGGCGATGTCGGTCTCCAGTTGGATGGTTCGAGCCCGGAGAGGCTAGGTTATTGGGTTCTGAGTTAGTCCAGGATGCCTTGGATAAGGTGAAGATTATTCAGGATAGGCTTCGTACAGCTCAGTCCAGGCAAAAGAGTTATGCAGATCGTAGAGTTCGAGATTTGGCTTTCATGGTAGGAGACCAGGTGTTCCTTCGAGTGTCGCCTATGAAGGGCGTGATGAGATTCGGAAAGAAGGGCAAGTTGAGCCCTAGGTATATTGGTCCATTTGAGATTTTGGACAAGGTAGGAGAGGTGGCCTACAGACTTTCCTTGCCACCGCATTTATCAGCCGTGCATCCAGTGTTTCATGTATCCATGCTCCGGAGGTATATTGCAGATCCATCTCATGTTCTTGACTTAAGCAGTGTTCAGTTGGAAAAGGATCTGACTTATGAGGAGGAGCCGGTAGCTATATTAGATAGGCAGGTTTGCTAGTTGAGGTCGAAGAGTTATCCTTCGGTCCGTGTTCAGTGGAGAGGTCAGCCTGCCGAGGCAGCTACTTGGGAGTNTTGTGATGACCCAAAAGGTCATCCTAAGTAACTTTAGCTAAATCTGTGTTCCGAGGCCTCGAAAGCCTCCGTTAACCTAACCTCGATATGCATGCGCAGCTCGAGCATGTAGCCGGGAAGCTTATATGTGAAAATTTGATAAAAATAGAATTTTTTGAATAATTAATTGAATAAATTTGACTTTGGTCAATATTTTTGGTAAACGGACCAGGACCCGTGTTTTGACGGTCTTGGAGGGTCCGTAAGAAAATATGGGACTTGGGTGTATGCCGGGAATCGAATTCCGAGGTCCCAAGCCCGAGAAATGAATTTTTAAAGAAAATTGTTTTCTGAAAATAATAAAGGTTTTTGAAAAGGAATAATTACGTGAAAACCCTGTTACCGGGACCGTATTATGGTTCAAGACCCCGGAACAGGTTCATTATATGTTATTTGTCTTATCTGTGAAATTTCGTGTAAAACAGACTTGAAATGACGTGTTTCGGATCAAAATTGGAAAAGTTAAGCTTTTTGAAGTTTTACGAAAATTCTATGAGTTTTAAGGTTTAATTCCTTGTTTTTATGATATTTTGGTGATTTAAAAGCTTGAATAAGTCCGTTGGATGTTTTGGGAGTTGTGTATGTTTTGGTTTTGAGCCCCGAGGGCTCGGGTGAGTTTCGGGTAGCTAACGGGGTGTGAAAAGTGCTAAAAATCTGGTGTTTTGATGAATTGCTAGTGTCCAGGTATTGACTCTATGCGAACGCACCCAAGGGGATGCAAACGCATAGAGTAAACGTGGGGTGTGGGGGAGATGGGTAAGTTGTGCTATGCGAACGCACCCAGTGTGGTGCGAACGCGGAGGGTAGGGATGACTTAGGCTATGCGAACGCACCATCCAAGGCGTGAACGTGGAGGCTCAGGGTTAGGACCCTATGCGAACGCATCACGTAGAGCGCGTACGCACATGGTTAGTGTCCAGGGGAGGGCTGGGGGTCATTTACCCTATGCGAACGCGACCCCTCAACCGCGAACGCATATGCGATAGCTTCTAAACCTCCGCGAATGCGGAGTGTAATTTTGCCCAGTCGATTTTTAAGTCCCAAAACAGAATCATTTCGGGATTTCTCCCATCTTTCACTTCCTCCTTCTTCCCCAAACCCTCATAGACGAAATTCAAGCTTTCCTTCCTCCATAGCTCCATAGGTATGTATATTTAACTCCATTTTCTTACGTTTTCATCAATCAAACACTAGAATCTAGGCCTAAAATCCTAAAATCAAGGTAGAAATTAGGAGTTTTGGGTAGAGTTAGGTTTTTGGGAATTTGGGGTAATTCAACCCCAATTTGGGGTCGGATTTCAAAACAAGTTATATATTCTAACTCGTGGGGTTATGGGTGATCGGGTTTTGGTCCGAACCTCATGTTTGGACCAAGCAGGCCCGGGGTCGAATTTTGGTAATTTTGGAAGAATGATAGGAATTGCATATCTAGGCTATGGGATTGTGTTATTGAGTCTTTATTGATATTATTGAATTAATTATGCCTAGATATCATTGATTCGGAGTCGGATTATAAAGGAGGGTTATGGGTGATCGGGTTTTGGTCCGAGCCTCGTGTTTGGATCAAGCGGGCCCGGGGTTGAATTTTGGTAATTTTGGAAGAATGATAGGAATCGCATATCTAGGCTATGGGATTGTGTTATTGAGTCTTTATTGATATTATTGAATTAATTATGCCTAGATATCGTTGTTTCGAAGTCGGATTATAAAGGAAAGGCGGTCTTAGAGGGTTGATTGCTATACTTTGGACCGAGGTAAGTATCTTGCCTAACTTTGGTGAGGGAATAGGTATTATTTGATATGTGCTAAGTGATTATCATGTTCATTGCATAGGTGAGGTAACGAGTACCTATGTAATGTGTGTCAAGCATACCCGTGAGTCTATTTTGATAGAAATTGTAGTATTTCTCTTATGTTTTTCATAGTATGAGGTTGTCTCTACTTGGTAATTTATTCTTGTTGAAAGTATTGGTTGTTGAGCTTAAGAAGTGTTGATACGATTGAGAATCCAAGTTTAAAGTATACAATTGAGGTGATTGGTTATAGCTAAGACCCTTGCCGGGCATTTATTGAGTTATTGATTGATGTGTTCCCCTTGTCGGGTGATATTGAAATGTATTTCCGCTATGCTGTACTCCTTGCCATTATATCTGTCATTGTTTGGTGAGGAAGAGTGTAAAGCACGAAGGGTGATGCCGTGCCATGATATTTGATTACATTGCATAGTGAGGAAGAGTGTAAAGCACGAAGGGTGATGCCGTGCCATGATTCATATTGATTATAAGCACGAAGGTTAATGTCGTGCCATGTTTTACATTGATTATAAGCACGAAGGTTAATGCCGTGCCATGATTTATTTTGCCTTACTTTGTACATTGCATTGTGAGGAAGAGAGTAAAATCACGAAGGGTGATGCCGTGCCATGATTTATACTATTTCACATTATACATCGCATTGTGAGGAAGAGAGGAAAAGCACGAAGGGTGATGCCGTGCCATTATTTATATTTCCTGTATTTGTACTTATTTCGTTAGCTATTGTGTTAAAGTGCCTCCCTTATTTACTTATATATGTAAGTTTAACTGCTTCATATCACTTGTTCCCCTTTTTCGCTCCCGTATCCCTTACTTGTCTGCTTATCTCTTGCCTTGTATTATCCCCGTTACTTGTTGTAGAATAGGACAAGTTGTCGTTATTGTCAAGTCTAGCCTCGTCACTACTTCGGCCGAGGTTAGTCTCGGCACTTACTCAGTACATGGGGTCGGTTGTAATGATGCTACACTACACTTCTTAATTTTGTGCAGACCCCGCACCCGGACCCAGTGGACCGCGTTGAGGAAGTCACTTTCAAACCACTCAGAGCTTCAAGGTATACCCGCTGGCGTTCGTGGGCCTTGGTGTCTCTCCTGCCTTTGAATTCTTTATTGTCTTATCTTTTTCCCAGTTTCAAGACAATGATGTATTTTCTTTTCAGACTATGTATTTAGCACTCTGTTTAGACAGTTCGTGAGTTGTGACACCTCGGTTTTGGGTATGCAACGTTATGTATTTTATTATTTCACTTTGCATTTTGAATTTCTATTACATTTCCGCTGTTAAGGATTTCAAGGTGTTTTGTTATTCTGTTCAGGTTTGAAAGGTATTAACTCTACTACCGTTAACTTGGGTTGAAATTGTTAGGATTACTTGTGCACGTTGGCTTGTATAGCGGGTTCAACGTTAGACGCAGTCACGGCCTGAAGGGTGAGATTTCGGGTCGTGACAACAAGGACTTGTAATAATGCCGGTTTTAAGGGAAATAATATAGGTTTTCCATGAATGACAGATAGGCTAAGTATAACACACAAAATCAGTCAAGATTTGAATATGAAACCCTAATAGGAGAACATTAGGGTAAAATCATAATCCATTCAAATTAAATGAAGGAGAAATCATACGAATCAAAGTACAGAACAAAGCTATGTATCAAATAACATGTATCGACTCAGAATCCAAACATAGTGTAAAAAAATTTGGGGTTTCAACATAAATTAGTTAGGGTTGAGGAAAAACTCAACATAATCGATTAAAATACATAAGAATCAGAGAATAAGAACTAGAAATTAGAAAATATTTTGGATAATATTTTCAAGGAAACCTTAGTTAGGAAGAAATGGAAAAAACACTTGAAAATCTGAAGTTTTTTCATAAAAACAAATAAAAAACAGTTCGATCTATTTCAGATCTGAGGAGTTTAAGAGACGAGATTAGGGTTTTGTAAAAATAACACAGAGATGAAGATCTCGGCTTAGAAACCCATAGGTTTAGGCAAAAAAAAATAGAAAGATTTTACTGGAGATCGAGCCACGAAGGCTTGAGACAGGCCATGACGGGATCAAAGTCATAAGTGGGCTGGTCCTGGTCCCTTGAAGACCTCAGATACAGCAAAACCCGACGTAGGAGAGCCTTGAGGGGCCTGAGGGTGGTGAGAATCCACCATGGTCCATGACATGTGAGTTGACGGTGAGGGGGCAATTAGGGTTAGGGTCTGAGAGAACTTGAGAGAGAAGGGGGTGAGTGACGGCGGAGTGTGAGAGAGAAGTGAGGAGTTTGGGGGTGGGGGGTGGGGGGGTCGTTTAGATTAATTAAGGAAATAATTAATCTGGGCCGTTGATCAAAATTGATCAACTGCCAGGATTTAACAAGAATTGGGTCGGGTTGGGTAGTATTTGGGCCTGGGGTCTTTTGGGCCGGTTTTGAGGGACTTAATTAGGCTATAATTGAAATAAAATAGGGCCATTTGTTAAATACCTAAATAAATTAACTAAAATAAATTTGTAAAATAATTACTAATTATAAAAAAATGAATTTCATGCATAGAAATGTTTTAAAAATGATTATTCAGTATTTAAAAATACAAAAGACTATTTTCTGGTAAAAGTTACACAAAAATTATCTGCATAGGTTATAATTGCAAAGTTATTGCAATTGTAGCCAAAAGGTACCAAATTGGCTATTTATAGAATAATTTGGACTTAATAAGACCATAAATAGTAATAATAAATCAAGAAATATTTTGTAATCATTCGTGATGCGATTTTTGTAATTATTTGTTAGTAATAAAATGCTGGGCGAATTAATAAAAATGTAGAAAAATTGTGGAAAAGTACCAATTAATGCTAGTGCATGGTTTTGAAGGTATATATTCATTTTAAAATTATTTTGAAAAAAAATTGGGTATCAACAGCTGCCCCTCTTTACCTGGAAAGGATGAAAGAGTTGTCGGGTAAAGCCATGATGGCCAATTTTTACCGAGCGAAACGGTTTTGAGGGATTTAGGCTGCACTCTAGCTTCTGAGCTTCCTACATATCCCTGGTTTTACAGGAATCGGGCCGTGTGTAGTTCTGGATTCATCGGCGAAATATACCGGTGAAGTCATCACAAGAATGGACGCAACATCTAGGGATAGGTGAATGAATGGTTTATGGAAGAAGTCAGGTTTGAGATAGTTGGAGGAATTGGAGCGAGATCGCTCCTGATGGAATAGCAGTTGCTTGCCGGGTAACCTGCAAATAGAGATACTGCGAGCATGTATTTGTGCAGAAATTTACACATGATGTAGGTTCCCTTTGGACTATGAAAGTTGTCTTCCGACGGTTAGGGATGACGTCCTGGGCCATGAATTGTTCAGTGAGAGATTCGTGGGCCACGAAATGATGTTCTCGAGCCATGGAGATGATGCCTCCAAACTATGACACCTTTGTATAATGATATGCAAATTTTGAGAGATCCTCAGGCCATGACATGGTGTCTTCCAGCTATGAGGATGATGCCTTTAGACTATGACGCCTTTGGACAGTTTGGCGATATTTCAGCCCATGAGATGCAATAATATGATGTCAACAAGACAAGGCTTAGTCTTGTGGAATGGAGGGAAGAGCTTAGCCCGAAAGAAGAGCAAAGTAGATAATGCTTGAGAGACAACACTTAGTCTTGGTGAGAGAATGTAAGGTGGAGGCAGAGCTTAGCCTCATGCAGGTATAGAGACAAAGCTTAGTCTCATGCAAATGAAGGCAGAGATTAGCCTTATGCAGATGAAGGCACAAATTAGTCTTATGCAGAGGAAGGCAGAGATTAGTCTTATGCAAGGGGAAGGCAGAGATTAGCCTTATGCACGGGGAAGGCAGAGATTAGCCTTATGCAAGGGGAAGGCAGAGATTAGCCTTATGCAGGTAGAGGCAGAGCTTAGCCTCATGCAATTATGGAGATAGAGCTTAGTCTCATGCAGATGGAGGCGGAGATTAGCCTTATGCAGGGGAAGGCAGAGATTAGCCTTATGCAGGGTGAAAACAGAGATTAGCCTTATGCAGGGTGAAAACAGAGATTAGCCTTATGCAAGGGGAAGGCAGAGATTAGCCTTATGCACGGGGAAGGCAGAGCTTAGCCTCATGCAGTTATGGAGACAAAGATTAGTCTCATGCAGATGAAGGCATAGATTAGCCTTATGCAAGGTGAAGGCAGAGATTAGCCTTATGCAAGGGAAGGCAGAGATTATCCTTATGCAAGGTGAAGGCAGAACTTAGCCTTATGCAAAAGATAGAGTAAATATCAGATAGTAGCAGAGTTTCTTAGCTGGTAGCAGATTTCGGTATTGCGATTGTGGTGAAAACTTGTGACTTCGAGGCGCATATATTCTTTATTCTTGCATCCAAAGAAAAATTGTGAGTTCTATAAGGGGAGGTTGGTTCATGCCCCTGCTGGCTTTTCTTGGCCTGCTTTGCTTTGTCTGGAGATCCCATTTAAGTCATCGGGGTAGCGTTTGGCTAAACAGAGTTTACTTACAAGCAAGCATGCATAGCTTTGTAAAGACATAGTAAAAAATATACTTTAAGAAATTTAGATGAACCGGTGACCGTGACAAGATCCTAGACATTACAATCTCTTTTTCTACGGAATTTTTGAGGGTCCTCCTCAAAATTCTTCCCTAGTTAGCTAGATTGACGTCTCTAACTGTTGTACATGCTGCAGTCAGCTGAACTTGCCTCGGAATTTTGAGGGTCCTCCTCAAAATTCTGCCCCAGTTTCCAATTGTGGGGGGTAATGAGATTTTACTGATTTGTGATCGAACCCATAGGGTTGCCTACGTATCCCCTCTTAAACGGGAATCAGGTTGGGCGTAGATCAGTTTACATCATTTGAGGAAAACATAAAGAGTTGCACATAGTATCGCTTGACTGCATCTGAATTGATCGGTTTTGGCCAGACTTCTCCATCCACTTCTGCAAGTATGAGAGCTCCTCCTGTCAACACTTGGTGATCCATATACGGACCTTGTCATTTGGGAGAGAATTTCCCTTTGGCATCATCTTGATGTGGAAATATTTTCTTCAACACCAGCTGTCCCGATATGAACTGTCTAGGCTTGACTCTTTTGTTAAAGGCTCTGGTCATTCTGTTCTGATAAAGTTGTCCATGACATACTGCATTTATTCTTTTCCCGTCTATGAGGGCTAGTTTCTCATAACGGCTCCTTATCCATTCTGCGTCTCTGAGCTCAGCTTCTTGTATGACTCTCAAGGAAGAAATCTCCACTTCGGCAGGAATAATAGCTTCCGTACCATAAACCAATAAGTAAGGAGTTTCCCCGGTTGATGTGCGGACTATGGTGCGGTATCCCAATAGGGAAAATGATAGCTTTTCATGCCACTGTTTGTGATGTTTTACCATTTTTCTCAGTATCTTCTTGATGTTCTTGTTGGCGGCTTCTACAACTCCATTCATCTGAGGTCTAAAGGCTGTAGAATTCTTGTGCTTGATTTTGAAAGTCTTGCATATGGCCTTCACTAGGTCACTGTTGATATTGGAAGCATTGTCGGTGATGATTGACACTGGAACTCCAAACCGACAAACAATCCGGTCGCGGACAAAGTCTGCCACGACTTTCTTAGTCACTGCTTTGTAAGATGCTGCTTCGATCCATTTGGTTAAATAATCAATAGCTACCAAGATTAACCTGTGTCCATTTGAGGTGGTAGGCTCGATTGGTCCAATGACATCCATTCCCCAGGCGGCGAACGACCAAGCTGAGCTTGTTGCATTGAGCTCATTTGGGGGTACCTTTATCATATCTACATGTATCTAACATTGGTAGAATTTCCGAACATACTGGATGCAGTCCGTTTCCATGGTCATCCAGAAATAACCGGCTCTGAGTATCTTCTTGGCCAAGACAAAACCATTCATATGCGGGTCGCAGGTCCCAGCATGTACCTACTCAAGTAGTTTAGAAGCTTCCTTTGCGTCGACACACCTCAGTAATCCCAAATCAAGAGTTCTCCTATACAAGATTCCTTAGCTGTGAAAGAAAATGTTGGACAACCTCCGAAGCGTGCGTTTCATGGTATGATTCGCATGCTCCGGGTACTCTCCTTTTGCCAAGTATTCCTTGATGTCGTGAAACCAAGGTTTCCCATCTGCTTCTTCTTTAACATGGGCACAATATGCCGACTGGCTATGGATCTTTACTAGGATAGGATCGATGAAGTTCTTGTCTGGATGTTGTATCATGGATTACAAAGTGTCCAATGCATCGGCAAACTCATTCTGAATCCTAGGAACATGCCGAAATTCTATTTTTGGGAACCTCTTTCTCAATTCCTGCACATGGTGCAGATACGGGAGTATCTTGGAGTTCTTGGTGGCCCATTCTCCTTGTACCTGGTGTATAAGAAAATATGAATCACCGATTACCAGCAGCTCCTGAATATTCATGTCGATGGCCATGTTGATCCCTAGTATGCAGGCTTCATACTCTTCCATGTTGTTGGTGCAGGGAAATCTGAGTTTAGCAGATACTGGATAATTTTTGCCGGTTTCTGATACTAAGACCGATCCAATGCCGACTCCTTTGAAATTTGCTGCTCCATTAAAGAACATCCTCTAGCCATCATAGGATTCAGCAATGTCTTCTCCTATGAACAATATTTCTTCATTGGGAAAATATGTTTTCAGAGGTTCGTATTCTCCTCCCACAGGATTTCCAGCAAGATGTTTTTCCAGTTCCTGTCCCTTGACCGCTTTTTGAGTCACATAGACGATGTCGAACTCACTCAGCAGGATTTTCCATTTGGCCAGTTTGCTAGTGGGCATGGGTTTCTAAAAGATATAATTCAAGGGATCCATTCTTGATATGAGGTATGTTGTGTAGGCATAGAAGTAGTGCCTCAGCTTCTAGGCTACCCAGGTTAGAGCGCAACAGGTACGTTCCAGCAGAGAATACTGTGCCTCATATGGAGTGAACTTCTTACTCAGATAATAGATAGCCTGTTCCTTTCTTCCTGGCTCGTCGTGCTGCCCCAGAACGCAGTCGAAAGCTCTATCTAGTACTGCAAGGTAGAGTAACAAGGGTCTACCTGGCTCTGGAGGGACCAAGGCTGATGGTGTTGATAAGTACTCCTTGATTCTGTCGAAATCCTTTTGACAATCCTTGGTCCATTTGGTTGCAGCGTCTTTCTTTAACATCTTGAAGATTAGTTCACATATGACTGTGGACTGGGCTATGAACCGGCTGATGTAATTTAGTTGTCCCAAAAAACTCATTACGTCCTTCTTATTTCTCGGTGGTGGAAAATCCTGGATGGCCTTGACTTTTGATGGATCCAGTTCTATTCCTCGGCGGCTGACGATGAACCCAAGCAATTTTCCGGCAGGAACCCCGAATGCACATTATGCGGGGTTTAATTTCAAGTTGTATTTTCGCAATCTGTTGAAGAACTTCCTTAAATCTACTATATGATCAGTGGCTTTCTTAGACTTGATGATGA
The DNA here is from genome assembly GCA_005239495.1 of Nicotiana undulata. Classification (NCBI taxonomy): domain Eukaryota; kingdom Viridiplantae; phylum Streptophyta; class Magnoliopsida; order Solanales; family Solanaceae; genus Nicotiana; species Nicotiana undulata. Next base: position 15,087 of record ML296405.1, read on the forward strand.
CGTCGTCCACATACACCTCGATCTCCTTATGTATCATGTCGTGGAAGATAGTAGTCATGGCCCTCATGTAAGTGGCCCCAACATTTTTTAGGCCGAATGGCATCATCTTGTAATAATATACTCCCCACGGCGTAATGAAAACCGTTTTCTCTGCGTCCTCTTCGTCCATCCAGATCTGATGATAACTGGCGAAACAATCCACAAATGACTGGAGTTCATATTTGGCACAATTGTCAATTAGGATGTGTATGTTTGGAAGAGGGAAATCATCCTTTGGACTCGCTTGGTTGAGATCCCGGTAATTGACACAAACCCTGACTTTTCCATCCTTCTTTGGAACTGGCACGACGTTGGCTAACCATGTCGGGTATTCAACCACCCTAAGGACTTTGGCGTTGATTTGTTTAGTGACTTCCTCCTTGATTTTCAGACTCATATCAGGATTGAATTTTCGGAGCTTCTGTTTTACTGGTGGACACATTGGATTTGTGGGCAACTTGTGAGCTAAGATGGACGTACTTAATCTGGTCATATCATCGTATGACCATGCAAATATGTCTTCATATTCCTTCAGGAATTGTGTGTACTCTTCTTTCTATGATGGCGACAAGTGGATGCTGATGCCAGTTGCTTTAACAGTCTCTAAATCTCCCAGGTTAATTGCCTCTGTTTTGTCCAGATTGGACTTAGGCCTGTTTTCAAAGTCCTCTACTTCTCTGATGATTTCATTGGGTATGCTATCTTCTTCTTCTCCCGAATCACTGTCCTTTTAGCGTTGCCTCATTGCATGTCACAGTCATTGGTTCATCAAGATAGAAAATAGTAATGCTGTATAGATAAAAGTATGAGAGAAAAATGATAATAATAAATATTGATTCATTGAAACGTAAAGGGATTTTCAATAATTTAAGCAAACGTTTTGGAACACTGGAGATTTTTATTTAAAATAGAAAATGCGAAAAGGAAATCATTAGCAAATAAAATAAAAGTGCTCGTTCAGCCTTGCTACCCCGGGACTCGTCGGGCCCTGGTTGGTCTGACAGTCCAGTTTCTGAGGAATGATTCCTTGTTCACGGCTTGGATGGTAGGGCCTTCCTCCTCCTCCTTGTAAAGACCCGTAAAATTTCATGTCTAAAATAATGCCCGAATAGGTCCCCGTGTTGTTATAACTGTAGAAGTTCTTAAAAACGGACCCTCTTTGAAGTAAAAAGTACCCCGGGACTTAAAACATAAAAATTTCCAGAATTGCGTTGTTATGCGATGCACTATGCAATCGCATAATAGGTATGCAGACCGCATAGTGGTCGCATACATGGACAGCCTTCTGCCCAATTTGTGGACAGCTATGCGGCCCAAGATGCGATCGCATTTTGGGAATGTGGACCGCATAGCTGTCGCATCCTTGCACCTCCATTTTTGCGGAGGAGGTTATGCGACGCACTATGCGATCGCATAACACGTATGCAGACCGCATAATGGTCGCATACCAGGGTAGTCCGGTACCCATTTTGGCCCATTTGAGGTCCAACTATGCGAGAGGAATGCGGACCGCATAGCAGGAATGTGATCGCATTCCTGACCGCATTTCCTGCTTCGGGGCTTTTAAAATTCTAATTTTTGTACCCGACCCCCAGTTTAATAAAACACCCCTCCCCTTAATTTTTAGCATGCATCTGGACAAAAATAGAGAGAAGTGAGAGTGGGTTCTAGAGAGAGAAGTCCCCATCTTCCCCAAATTGATTCTTCAAATATCACCCTGGCCCGGAAATTATCGAGTAATATTCATCTTCTTCACTATAAGAGGTAAGTCCCCATCACATCTCCCCTTTAATTCTCAGGATTTGCTTAAAAAAAATGGAACCCACATGAATTGGTTGTGAAAATAAAAGATAAGACTTGCATGCATGTGAATAATCTTCCATAATCTAGTAAAGGGAAATGAGTTTGGGTAATTATTCACAAAAAGGGGGTTAGTAATATAAGGAGTCACATAGCGTTTGATAAAATTCCTAAATGAGTTCGAGTTATGTTCATGGTTCCTAATTCTAAGTGAAATATGTCACATTGTGGAATAGATTGACGGTGATAGACGGTGCGGTGATTTGTGATAAAAAAAATTAAAGGGGATTCTGATTCGAGGTATGTATGGCTAACTTTAATCTTCTTAGAGTCACCTTGTTGGTGTCCGAGCATTCGGTATGAGTTTCTTGCTGAGTACATGTGAATTGATTTTCCGGTTATGTTGAGGTGTAAGATTTCTATTTCTGATTTTCTTAGTCGATTACCATGTTAAGTGAAATTGTGAAAGGTGATTCCTTTGTGATTACTCCATCATGTGCAAGGTTCGTTAATTGATTGAATATGTTGGTATGAAAGAATGGTAACGAACCCAAATGTGTGAATGTATCTAAGTGTTAAGGGCTGTGTAACAAGTGATGAAAAGGAGTTATGAATTGATTTAATTGAACTAAATGACCATTGCAATATCGTATATGACTCATTGTTTGGAAAGGTTTATTGTGGCTTGATTTCATACGGAATGTTGGACGTAATGAATTTATATTCTTGTTTATGAAAATCTTTGTAATTGAATTAATGGTTGATAAAGACTATTGTGAACACATGATTGTTTGGTTGTTATGAAATTGTACTCTTGATGATATGAAGCCTTGTGATTGGATTGTGGCTGTTATTGTTGCTATGAAATGTGATTTTACGGTGGGATTGGGTTGCGCGCCGCAACAGAAGAAATAAGGTTGGTGTGAGAAGAAATAATGGTGGAATGTGAATTGTACGGTGGGATCGGTTTGCACGCCGCAACAGAATGTAATAAGGCTGAAATGTGATTGTCTGATGGGATCGGGTTTCACGCTGCAACATGAAGTAATAAGGGTGGATTGTTAGGAAGGAATAAGGGTGGAATATGATTTTGTTGAAATAAGAACCTGTGAAACTCAATTGTGTTTGCTTCTGTATTTGTGCATTATTTGCTGGTTCCTTTAACTATCTCCTATCTGTGTATTGTTTGATTTTACTTAGAGTAAAGTTTGTTCATACATGCTAGTACTATTCAACGGTACTAACGTCCCTTTTTCCGGGGGCGCTACATCTTTTATATGAATGTAGGTGGTTCCATAGCAGGTAGCTCAGCCCTCCGTCAGTGGTGCCTCCTCTTCATCTTTTCAGCAGTTCTGGTGAGCCCCATTTCCTCTCGGGTCCGTGTGTGGACTATATCATTCTCTTTTGCTTATGTTGAAAAAGGTATAGCCGGGGCCTTGTTACCAGCAAGTTTATGTAAAATTCCTAGTACTCTTAGAAGCTCCGTAGACACTGTGTGGGTTGTATATACATATATTTTAGGCGGTAGTAGTACTCACTCGAAATTGTGGATCGCATCGGAAATGTTGTAAGTAACTTGTATGTTTTGGATTATCAATTGTTGAAAATTAAAAGAGAAAATAAAATTATGTTGTAAATTGCACTTGAAATCTAAATTGGCTACTTCATACGGAACAAGGTATATTATGAACACGGGGTAATACGTTGGGTAGGAAAGGAAATCCAGGTCCGCTTGACTAGGCTCATCCGGTTAGGCGCCGGTCTCGTCCCTCAATTTTGGGGCGTGACACTCCTCCTTGACAATAACACAACAGCCCATATCTTCATCCTCCAGGAATAAGTTCCTTAAGGCTGCTAACGCTTCCTCCTCCTCTGATCCCCATATGACGTCGGCTTGTTGGAAAGTTTGTTCCAAGTGCGGTATGGGCTGCTCCAAGGGATAGTAAGGACCGCACCATGGTGGAAACCAGTCGTCGTACTCTTTCCACATGTACTGATAACCCAGGCCAAATTTAGTGCCGTGGCGCTTCAACTGTATTGGCTTGGAAATGCCTTGAATATTCCTACTGAGACCCTTTCCAGGCTCGTATCTGCTCCAATTCAGTATGCTTTCAATCTTAATACTCCACCACTTATCCTTGTCTATGGAATTGACCCGCTCGATGTGATGATAGGTTTCTCTACCAAGCCTTCTTCTACCCTCAACTACCGGGATAGTCTGGCCGTTGTACATGGGGTTGCTCCCATCTCCATGGATAATTACCTCCTGATGATTTCATTCAAATTTTACCGCCTGATGCAAAGTTGATGCCACAGCCCTAGTGGCATGTATCCATGGTCGTCCTAATATCAGATTATAGGACTGATTTCTCCATTGGTGGACCTCTGAGACCCGTCGAACGCTTTCACATTCATAGATCCCTCTTGTATTTCGTACAATCCCTTGCCCAACCTCTTTAGTGTTGTCAATTGGCAAATATTAAGGCTGGACCCTCCATCGATCAGAACCCTGGTAATGAAGTAGTCTTTACATTGTACGGTAATGTGTTGTGCCTTGATATGACTCAAACCTTCAGGTGGTAGTTCTTCCTCGTGGAAAGTAATCTTGTGACTTTCTAATACCTGCCCTACCATGTTGGCCATTTCTCCACTAGTAATGTTATTGGGAACATACGCTTCGTTTAACACTTTCTTCAAAGCATTCTTGTGTGCTTCTAAATTCTGCAGCAAAGATAAGATGGATATCTGGGCTGGAGTTTTGTTCAGTTGATCTATGACTGAGTATTCCTTGGCTTGCACCTTCCTCCAGACATTATCCGGGCCTGTTTCAATGACGGACGGTCTATTGGAAGCCTGTTTGCTAGACTCTCCCTAGTGTTCAGGTGTATAGACCCTGTCGGTCCTGGTCATCCCCTGTGTAGCACCGGCTTCTTCTATCTTGACATTTCCTTTCCTTCTAGCTTCAGCTACGTAATCCCAAGGCACAACATTAGTGTTGAAAGGCGGCGTGGTTGACACTGTTATTGTAATTGGTGTGGCTACCCTCACTTCAAATGGGATAGGTGTTGTTACAGGTGGCATTACTTCAACCTCAAATGGCATAGGCGCGTCTGCAGGCGGTGCTACTTCGAACTCGAACGGTACTGATGTGGTTACCTCAACCTCTTCTAACGGCTGTATCTGTACTATAATGGGATTGAGTGTAATTGCTGGCTTCTTGGGATCATCACCTTCTTTGATTAACCCAATTGACCCCTCTGGGTCCCATTCTTCCTCCATTTCTATCACATTGATGCCTTCACCCATGTGATCTGGGAGGGTGTTATTGCGAACATTAGGAGTAGTATCTTTTGCCTTGATGATTTTGTTGTCGATCAAAGCCTGGATTTTATCCTTCAACGAGCGGCATTCATCGATGGTATGTCCCTTCATGTCGGAATGGTATGCACTGGTTTTTTTCGGATTGAACCATTGGGATGGATTCTTAGTGGCTACACCAGCGATGGGTGTGACGTAACCAACAGATTTTAGCCTTTTATACAACTGGTCAATGGGCTGGGAAATGGCGGTATATTGTTTGGGTGGCCTACGGTCAAAGTTTGGTCGAGGTCTTGGGAAATTTTGGCGAGTTGGAGGTGACCAGAAGTGAGACGGTTGAGAGTTGTAGGTGTGATAAACAGTGCCTGGTTGGGAATATCTTGGAGATGTGGGTTGATAAGTAGGTGGAGGGGACAACTGATATGTAGGTGGAGGTGCTGGCTGATATGTAGGTGGAAGTGCTTGGTATGTAATTGGAGAGGTTCGGTATGTCAGTGGAGATTTGGGTCCCTGTGAAACCATTACTTCTCCTACGTCATTTTTCTTGGATATACAACCGAACTACAGTGCTTTGTTGGTGGCTTGTAGTGCTTCAAAATTCGTGACCATACCGCTTTTGATACCCTCCTCAATTATTTAACCTAGCTTGATGATGTCGGAGAATTTGTGATTTTCAATCAACATCAGTCTCTCATAATAATGCGGGTCCTGTGCCCTGACGAAGAATTTGTTCATTTGCTCCTCGTCCAGTGCAGGCCTGACTTTGGCCGCTTCCGATCTCCAACGAGTGGCATACTCGCGAATGGTTTCAGTGGGCTTCTTCTTGAGGTTCTGGATGTAAAACACGTCTGGTGCATTTTCCGTGTTGAACCTGAATCGGTCCATGAAATCTGATGCTATACTTACCCAACTGAACCACTTCTTAGGTTCCTGGCTGATGTACCAAGACAAAGCATCCCATGTGAGGCTCCTCATGAACAATTTCATTTGAATCTTCTCGTCTCTTCCAACTCCTACCAATTTGTCACAATAGGCCCTCAGATGGACCCTAGGTTCACCAGTACCATCGAACATCTCGAATTTGGGAGGTTTGTAACCCTCCGGTAGTTCTACATCAGGATGTATACATAGATCTTCGTAATTCAATCCTTCGATCCCCTCACCTCCTTCCACGCGTTGAACTCGGCTAGTCATTTTCTTGAGTTCTTCAGCCAAGTTCTTGATAAGCATATCCTTCTCACTGGATTTAGGTGTGTAAGAGATGGGTTGGGTGGAGTGAGGTAGAGTCTCCACGTATATGGGGTTATTCTGGTGGCCTGGTTCCTCAGCATAGAGGTGATCGTTGGTGGAATTTTATGGTTCAGGAATGATTGGTGGTGTGTTTCTCGAAGTGTGGCAAGTGTTTTGTTGGTATTGTGGCGGGATGGTTTGATTTTTCGGTGGAGTTGTATAGTGGCGAGTTGCAGGAGGATTCTATTTGTTGGGTGTGTTCTGAGGTTGTGCGGGGTTTTGAGTTTTCGGGTGGCTGACATCCGGAACACTAAGTGAGAAGGACAAGTTCGCTAGGTTTCGAACATGTTCAAGTTCCCCTTGAAGTTTTAATAGTCTTTGTTCAAGTTGCGACACAACATCATTCTGGACCTGAGTACCCCGACTGTCTGAAGCTTCTGTATGTTCAACTAGTGTTATATTTTCCTTTATGATATTATTCAAGTCTTCCATCTTGCCTTTGCCTTTGCCTTTGCCTTTAGGTGGAATAGGAGGAGGAGAAGGTGGAGGGCCCCTGGATCTTGTATGGTATGCTGATGATGCCAGAATGCACGAACCAACCTTTGGGGAAGGGGAATAATCAAAAGAAAAAAAAATAAAAACAAAAGGTAGCCAAGTCAGTGAGGATTATGACAAAAGTATTTGCGGTATTTAAACACATATTGCAGAATTTTAAGCGTATCCTAATTTTGGGTGCCTCGTTATGCCCGAGGTAGGCCTAGCGACAAATTGATTTGGAGAACTTAGATGCCAAAATGCCTCATTTCATTAATATAAATAGACGAATCCCAAAACGACAATAAAAATAACAAATAGGAAATAAGTCATTAATGGCACTTGGCCTTATTACATTGATGAAAGCAAAAGTAAATCTAGCCTATTTGGTCCCAGAAGGACCTTCCCCAGATTCGATATTCTTGAGTCCATCGAACAAATTTCCCAGCTCGCGCAGTCCCAGCAGCAGGTATGCTCTAGCCAGGTGTCCTCCTTCATTCCCCTCGACGTTCTGGCAATTCTCGATCCTTTTGATGACCTTGCCATCTAACTCCACTATACCTCGCTCCAAGTATCCAGCTTCGTATTGGAAAGGATAGCCATATCATTCCAATCCTCGGTCAGCCTCTTGTTGTTCTCATGTATTTCACGATGTTCATTCTCGGAATCATGAACCCTTTTGCGCAGTCGGTTGTACTTGACCTGAGCCTCATCATCTTCATCTATGATTCTATTGACTCGGCTGATTCCGGGCCTCACTATCCCGTCCAAGTTGTCTTCCAGCCATGCCTGGTAGAAAGGTGCACACCCAGCATGGTACCTGTCGGGCTCAATGGTATTCTTCTCCAGGAGGATTTTTCAGTTCCACATGTGTTGAGCTTGGCACTTGTAGGGAACGTCGTCATCCTAGAAATATGCTCTGAAGTGACCCATCTTAGAAACCCTCGGCACAACTTGCTTTCTGCCTGCCTTCCTCATGACTCGGAGAGGAACACAAGGATATATACCTATCAACCCGATCAGCACTAAGTGCGGGGCATCCCTGGACCTGATGATAAACTCGTCCGTCGGGAACCACTCGAACATCCATTGTACCTATTCTTCGGTCAGATCATCAAAGAATTCCACCCACTCCTTGGCAGTTTTTGGCTGAGCGAATCTGTCTGGTATGTAGGTCATCCGCTTGGGGTGATGGAAAGCAATGTGGTCATTCCAAGCCCTTCGCGGAAGTTCTTGGTGGTATTGGCCCTTTTGAAGATGTTCTAAGAGCTATAGTTGCAGCAACAGGTTGCAACCCTCAAAATGCTTAGTTCCTCTTTGGCAACGTTCCAAGGATCGGTAAATATCAGCTAGGATCATAGGGACAATGCTGAAGGTTTGCCAATCGATCCCTTCTATCAAGGCCCAGGTTACCATGGCTAATATGGTATGAATCCTTTCCCTATTTTTAGGAAACACTATCAAGCCCAGAAAGCATACAATTAATACGAACACCCTGCGGTGGATATGATCCAGAGAGGTGATGGAAAACTCGTCATGATAGGTATGTTATGATTTGCTATGACCGTATCTTTCATACAGGTACTCGAAGGGTGTGTAGGATTGTTTCAAACACTCCAGTTCAGCATTCTTTTTCAACCCCATCATTTTCAGAAAACCTTTGCTCGTGCGGTTCTCAGGTACCAACAACCCCGGACTTTCCCAAGCTAACCCATCAAGTCCTCCTATTTCTTCTAGGAGCGGTGTATTTCGATATTCCCAAAAAGGAATACAGCTCTCTGACTATCCTAAAACAAAGTAGCGGCCTCAATCAACATATTGTTTCATTGGATGTCCAAGAGAGACGGTAAATTGCCCAGATACTTCTTTACGTGTTTCTTATCACTGGAGGAAAGGTCTTCCCACCAGTTCAGGAGCATTGGTTGGATATTGCTGATCATACCGAATCTGAGGACCTCGTGCCTCATTTTCTACAAGACAAAAAGGGTTAGGCCTTTTCCCCCACTAGACTCGACTATTCATACACTTGTGATTAGCATACATGCATTTAGTTCTCCAAATTAATGCACAGAACGTGATCGTGTCCGTTGGGATTATGAAAAATCCGGGGGACTTTTGGATAAGGCTATCTTAAAGGATTAATGTGCGAACGATACATTAACCCGGCTAGGTTTGACCATGATGCATGCTGAATATAACAAGATTAAGGTTTCTATGGGGGCCTAGACAGGTACCCTCGAGCGGACAACTCGAGGGGGAAGGCACGGAACCTTCGACTACACCGCTGATCGACTGGTTTTACCGCAAATAAGCCTTTTCGAATTTAGGGGGTGATATAAATAGGAAGAGCGCAACCACTCATCAAGCGTTGCTATATGATTTGTATAGGCACGAGTGGAGTATGCTGTTGAACATGATTATGCAGTAATAAATAAGCAATAAACAACATATTGTCATGTATTTGCACTTTATGAAAGCTATAAGTACCACAACTATAATTGAAAAGCGGTTACACAAGAAAACAAAGAAACATGTCAGTTTGGTTTGGAAAAAATAAATACATGGAAAAACATAAACAACTAATTGCACATAAAGGGGAAAGGGAAAGGGTGCAGGTATGAACAAAGTAAGGCGCAAATTTACAAAGCCGGTTGTAATGGTAAAAGCCTAAGAGTCCCCAGGAAAGACGCCATGCTGCTGCGCCCCCTTTTTACCTCTCCTTTTGGATTGGTCAAGGGGTTTGACATTATTGGGACAACTCATTTCCTTTTGGGATAAGGGATATAAGGAATTTGAAGAGTCGCCACCTAACGAGTTAAGGTGCGTTAGGGAACCTACTACAGGTCATTTATAACACAAATTGTATAACCAGAGATTGGGTAATGGCTTGAAATTACTTCAAGGGGAAGGTGTTAGGCACTCATCGAAGTCCACAACTGTGGGTCCCGACCAAACTTACTTTGTGAATTATTCAAGTAGCATATAAACAGTCTAATCACACATATATGAATAAAGGTTTTAACAGATTCATAGTCTAAGCACACTTATGTAAAAGGAAAAGGGAGGTCCTAAGTTGTCTATCCTATAGGATCACACCTATGCAATTCCCGGTAATCACTCCTCAATGAGGGGATACACGTTGCATTAGCGCACATTCATCATATCCTTGTCTACCCATTATCCCATCCCTTAGCGGTTATTAAGCGAATTTTGATTTAACGAGCTCTAAGCGTGTTGTTACCCGTCCCTTCCTTGTGGTCCCGGAGGAGTTTAGGACCTCTAAATCTGGGGCAGCTCTAGACAAACCCCTAAGGTTTCAAAAGGGAAATATCTAGGCGATAGGCAAGTAACAAGTAGGACAAACAGATAAATGAAAGAAATAGTTAAGAGGCTCATGTTTACCTCCACATGTAATGCACATAAACAGCACGTCTAAAAACACAAATACAAGTGGTTTTTTAGGGAAATCTTAGGACAAGATGTCTAGGTGAACCTTAATACACAGAATAGGCAATGCTTGTTTAAAACTCAGCGGCAAGGTCCTAATAGTTTTCCTACTGATTATAAAACCTGTAAAATATAGCAGTAAACAATCAAAAAGCAGTTTTCCAGTTTTATATAAAAATTAGTTACCTAAGGCTTGCCAAGGCATGGGACTAATAATCACATGGTATTTTAGGCAATTTGAAGCTATTTAACCTATAAACATGCTGCTCTAGGTGATACGGATATGAAAAAGAATGGATTGATACCGGTTTTTATTCAGGAATATGCCATCTATGTGTAGGACTATTTTTATACTTTTTCATGTATCAACGACTTATTGTAATTAGACTAGGCGTGTTCAAGCGAATGCAAACAGGATCCCTTAGAACATGATATCTAAATGCACACAGGAATGACATATTTGTGTTGAGGTTACTTATTAACCTAATAGCAGGATTTCTAAGTGAGAAATTTATGCAACGTTAAAGCATGGATTAATGATATATGATATGCTGAATCAATAGATGTGAAACACTAAAAACAAGATATCTAATGCATATTGTGCATGATTTTGGATGCAAATGAGAACATTAGTCCTAAGGCATGGTTTCTAATGAAATTCACATAATATAAGACCTACAACATGCTTTCTACCCAATAATATCAACAGTACTATACGGCTACCCTCCCATTTTCACTAGCCACCTCAATATTTGTTTACAAATAGTTATTACAGACCGACGACTGGATGACTTACATAAATGAGAAGGAAATTAAACTATAGGGAGCCTGAAGCAGGCCCAAATACAACCTGAAGACACCATGCCCTTAATAGTCTTAAAATGCCAAGGATTTCATAGCCAATTTCATGTCCAGGTGTGTCAGAGTTCACTAAGGACCTCAATGATCCCGTGTAGTACTCACACCTAGACTTTGTAACAAGGATTGAGTAGGTGCAGTGTGGAAGGGCGAGCTTCAGTGTGTCAGAGTTTAGAGGGATCTCAAAAGGATCCCAAGGCAGTCACACAGTGGAGGGGCTGAACCTAGGGACTTAAGAGTAAAGTGAGAGTGCTTGACATAGTTTTGAAAAGGGTTTTTGATAAGAAAATAGCACTGAAGTGATTCAATAAGTAAAGGAGTTTTCAAATAAGGACTGATCAGTAGTAAAATAGTTTGAAAACAATGTAAACCTTTGAAAAGGAAAAGCAGCCAACAGCTTGATTGGTTGCAGAACAAACAAGTCCAGCACTACGAACAACAAAGTTCACACAGGTGTCACGACCCGAAATCTATTAAGGTCGTGATGGCGCCGGACACCAATGTCAGGCAAGCCAATCATTCATTTGTTGAAATAATTCCTATTTTTTTTGTTTTTTGTTTTTTACATTTTTGAAATCGTTACTTTTCACCTTAATACATAGTAACTAGGTAGAAATCCATTAAGTAAAAACAACAGTCTATTTTCCCAATTTAATAAAAATACAACCCAAATACATCCCAGAACCCGGTGTCACAAGTACATGAGCAATTTCTAAGGATTTATACAATTACTACAGGGCTTGTTCGAAATACAAATTGGACAAGGGATAAAATGAAAATACAGTACAAAGAGGAAGACTATGCCGACTGTGGGTTATCTTCGAGTGATGCAGCCCGTCTAAGTCTCCAAGTCAGCCACTCTGATATGAAGGTACCTGTGCAACAAAATGCACAGCAAGTGTAGCATGAGTACGAAAATAACACGTACTCAGTAAGTATCCTGCCTAACCTCAGAGAGGTAGTGACGAGAGTTCGAATTAGACACTTGCTATAAGTCGATTTAATATAATCAAGTGAGGTGCTAAGCATGAGTATCATATAAAATCAAATAATAAGCAGGGATGAGAAACATCAAACTTATTTCACCTTTCACACATCAATTCTTCTTCATTTAAACTGGAAATTCAACTTTTCCTTAGGCCAATAAACATGTATAAATAACAGGAAATACGCAGTATTTATCATGCGCAAACAAAATGCCGAGGTTCGAACGGCGCGGACCAACAATAATAAATTGTGCACTGCCGAGGGTCGAACGACTCGAACCATAGATGCATCTATTTTCCCCGATCACGAATCATACCTCCGACTCAGGTGCTCATATGTACACGTATTCACATAATAAATCCACATTGCTATCAAGAAACAACTTCTCAAGAGAATGTTAAAATTCTCTTTAGGTGAACCTGAAGATAGTATTTAAATCATGTTTGAGATTCATTTCCCAAGTTCAATAATATTCAATAATATAACCTTATCAGGAACACAATTATCCACGGAGGAATCAATTCTCTTTGTAAATGATTAAGAAAGTTACACTCTAGCCTTCTTAGGAAATAAATTATCAATTCAATAGAATTATCGATCTAATTTTATTGGAAGGATCACATGTACAACACATAAGGCATGCTAGTGGGTCCTAGACTACCCGGACATAAGTATATTAGTAGCTACGCACGGACTCCCGTCACCTTGTGCGTACGTAGCCCCCGCAATTAATAGCATATATTCATTTAGTTCACCTATGGGGACAATTCCCCCTCACAAAGTTAGAAAGGAGACTTACCTCGCTCCGAAATTCCATAACCGGCTTCCAAGCCCTTCCGACGACTCCAATGGATGCACAACGCCCCAAAATTACCAAATAATGGGCAAAGCAATGAACATTCACTCTAATACTTGTAAAAAATTCAAATTAAATAATTTCCCAACTTCGCTCAATGAATTGACCAAAATGCCCTCGGGCCCACATGCCCGGATTCCGAAATTTCTCGAAGATAAACTCTACCCATAGCTTTACTAGTTCAAATATACAATTTACTCAAATATTCATGCTCAATTCGTGGCAAAAATCCAAATTACCAAAATTTCTAGGTTTTCTTCAAAATTCCCAATTTTCCCACAATTTTCATGTCTAATTGCATGTATAAACCTTGAATTTAACTTGGAAATAAGTAGAAACAACTTACCTTGTGATCCTTGACGAAATCCCCTCCTTGAAGCACCTCAAAATCGCCCATGCCAAATGAAAATAGGAGAAGGAATGTCCAAATTCCTGTTTTAAAAACATTCTTCCCAGGCCGATATCCGCACCTGCGATCAACCTCTCGCACCTACGATTCTGCAGGTGTGCCCAAACACCCTCACCTGCGGCCTCCTCAGCTCCCAGCCAAAACTCGCACCTGCGCCCCACTGTCCGCATATGCGCCTTTGCAGGTGCGGAAATTACATCGCACCTGCACTCCCAGCCAAGCCACCAAACTCTCGCACCTGCGGTGCCCAAGGCCGCACCTGCGGCCAAAGCCTCGCAGGTGCGGTCACACCAGATGACAACAACTTCAGCTTTCTTAAACTTCAAATATTGATCCGTTAATCACCCGGAATCCACCCGAGGCCCCCGGGACCTCGTCCAATCACACCAACCTGTCCCAAAACATGACATGAACTTGCTCGAGGCCTCAAATCACATCAAACAACATCGAATTGATGAATCGCTCTCCAATCCAAATCTTTAAGAACTTAGAATTTCAAACTTCTACATCCGGCGCCGAAACCCATCAAATCACATCTGATTGACCCCAAATTTTTCACACAAGTCATATTCGACATTACGGACCTGCTCCAACTTCTGGAATCGCATTCCGACCCCGAAATCAAAATTTTCCACTTCCGGTCGGATTCTTCAAAAACCTTCAAATTTCTATCTTTAGCCAAATGACTTCAAACTAACCTTCGGACATCCGAATTCACTTTCGATCGCGCTCCCAACTCCAGAATCACCATACGAAGCTATTCCCAGACTCGGAATCCCAAACGGACATCAATATCTCTGAAATGCGCTTCAAGAAAACTTTGGAAATTCCTTCAAAAATGCTGACTTCCACAATATACGCCGAAACGCTCCCGGGTTATCCAAACTCGATCCAGACATACGCCCAACTCCAAAATTATCATACGAACCTGCTGGAACCTTCAGATCCTGATTCTGAGGTCGTTTACTCCAAATTCCAGTCTTAGCCGATTCCTGACATACATGGAATAGAGTCAGGTTGAGGCATGCTAGAGAGGCAATAGGCAGGTCCATAGACATGCTAACTAGAAGTCAGACAAGCTAGTAATTAAACAGGGATAGTCCAGGCATTCTAGGTGAAACAATGAGTTAAACATGCTAGTTACACATTGAACAATAAGATGTTAAGCAAGAATAAAACTAGATATCATTGAACTAAAGCAGTAACACATAAAATTTTGGACTTAAAATTGAATCAGGACATACCATTTAAGGAGAGTAAACACAGAGTATAGACCAGGTGTAGTGCAATAATTAGCCTTGGCTTACAACCGGCTAGTTCAATAAATGTAGCAAGTAACAAGAAAGAGAAGAGAGCTTTTAAGTGTAAGAGCGAGTATTGAACTAGTGTCCGTGTCTGTTAGTGAGAATAGAGAGAAGTATATATAATAGCTGAGAACAGAGTAAAATAATGTAAATGAAATCATTCATCAACAATTAAGGAGGCCGCAGAATCAGTCAGGCAAAAAATCAACAATTCTTCCCTTAATTAAGGGAGTAATTAACCAACAGTAAAACGCAGAACATTTAAGGAAAGAGATCAAGTAGAACTTAGGTACATAGTAGGATATTAGGGGCAAGTACACAAGGGTTCAATTAAGGAAATAACTAGTAAGAATCAATAAATAACACGGTTAATCAAAGAATAAGGTAAGAAATAATTAAAGGCTGTAACAATATAGAAATAATTGAGAAAATCAGCACATAGGTATCACCATAACAAATAAGAGAATAAAAGACTCATAATAATACTGGTTTTAAGGGAAATAATATAGGTTTTCCATGAAGGACAGATAAGCTAAGTATAACACACAAAATAAGTCAAGATTTGAAACCAAAACCCTAATAGGAGCGCATTAGGGTAAAATCATAAGCCATTCAGATTAAATGAAGGAGAAATCATACGAATCAAAGTACAGAACAAAGCTATGTATCAAAAACGCGGATCGACTCAGAATCCAAATAGAGTGATAAAAAAATTAGGGGTTTCAACATAAACTAGTTAGGGTTGAGGAAAAATTCAACATAATCAATTAAAACACAAAAGAATCATAGAATAAGGACTGGAAATCAGAAAACGCTTTAGATAAGATTTTCAAGGAAACGCTAGTTAGGAAGAAATGAAAAAACACTTGAAAATCCGAAGGTTTTTCATAAAAACAAACAAAAAACAGTTCAATCTATTTCAGATCTGTACGGATCTAAGGAGTTTAAGAGACAAGATTAGGGTTTTGTAATAATAACGCAGAGATGAAGATATCGGCGATCTTACTGGAGATCGATCCATGAAGGCTTGAGACAGGCCAGGACGGGATCAAAGTCATAAGTGGGCTGGCCCTGGTCCCTTGAAGACCTCAGAGACAACAAAACCCCGTGTAGGATAGCCATGACGTGCCTGAGGGTGCTGAGAATCCACCATGGTCGACGACATGTGAGTTGAAGGCGATGGGGGTAATTAGGGTTAGGGTCTGAGAGAACTTGAGAGAGAAGGGGGTGAGTGAAGGGTGAGTGTGAGAGATAAGTGAGTGGTTTGGGGGGGGGGGGGGGGGGTCGTTTAGATTAATTAAGGAAATATTTGATCTGGGTCGTTGATTAAAATTAATCAACGACCAGGATTTAACAAGAACTGGGTCAAGTTGGGTAGGATTTGGGCCTGGGGTCTTTTGTGCTGGTTTTGAGGGTATTTGGGCTGACTTAATTAGGCTATAATTGAAATAAAATAGGGCCATTTGTTAAATACCTAATAAATTAATTAAAACAATTTGTAAAATAATTACTAATTATAAAAAAATAAATTTCATGCATAGAAATGTTTTAAAAATGATTATTCGGTATTTATAAATACAAAAGACTATTTTCTGTTAAAAATAACACAAAAAGTATATGCATAGGCTATAATTGCAAAGTTATTGCAATTGTAGCCAAAAGGTCCCAGATTGGCTATTTATAGAATAATTTGGACTTAATAAGACCATAAATAGTAATACTAAATCAAGAAATATTCTGAAATCATTCGTGATGCAATTTTTGTAATTATTTGTTAGAAATAAAATGCTGGGCGAATTAATAAAATGTAGAAAAATTGTGGAAAATGCCAATTAATGTTAGTGCACGGTTTTGAAGGTATATATGCATTTTAAAATTATTTTGGTAAAAAAATGGGTGTCAACACTATACAGTGTAGGGTTTGAGCCGATCACCTGTCATATCTGAATGCAGCCATGCAAACTAATCTGCATTACCTTTTAAAAATTTAACTGACTTACCTCTCATTCCTAGGCTCAGCTTTGCTCCAATATAAACTTTTTGATCTGGCTATTGTTCGAATAATACAATAGCCTCAAGCTTTTCAATTGTTGTTTTGCTGTTTTCATTTCCCACTGGTTCTTGAATTACATCCGGTCTCGAATCCACATCAGTTTGCTTTGATACATTTTCAGATGAGATTTGATTTACCACGTTTTCCACGAAATCCTCATTTGTATCAATGCTTTCCTTATGTGATTGGACCACTGAATTGATATTCCTAGAGATTTTTTGATCCCCTCAAATTTGTTGAATTCCCCATTTTGAAGGGAACTTAATAACTTGATGCCACATAGATGACACAACATCCATGTCATGAATCCATGGCCTCCCAAGAATCACATTATAGGCCATGTGTAACGACCCGACCGGTCGTTTAGCGTTATCGGACCCTGTTTCCCTAAATGAGACTTCCCATAGCTGCTTCTTATGATTTATGACTTGCCTGAAAAGTTTAGTGTCATGAAGGATAAAGGGTACACAAATTAAAGAAAACGATATTGAATTGAGGCCACAATGGAGAAGCATGCGATGAAGGGAGACAAGACATATAAGAAGTGTCAGGTGGTGGCTAAATCTCTAGATGCAAGGCGTCAGAGACAGAAGTCGGGTAGTTGCTTAAAGGAATGAATTTAACTAAGGGTGAGAGTGGCAATGTAGCCTATGAGTTCAGTGGTAAGACGGCTGCCTACCTTAAGGAGGAGTTGGAGTGGTTTGAGAATTTTAGTGGACAGGGATTAGGTCCTTGAGCTTAATCTGAACTGTTGGTTATCGACGGAAGGTTGGATGCAACAGGAAAGAGTGGTTAGGGACGAGGAAGGATGCTATATGGCGGTGAATTTGAAGATGTTGTAGCGCATTTAGCAGGTGTCCATGAGAAGCGAACGGACGGGTAAAGTTGGTGAATAAGAACAAGCTTAGGGTGAAGTATTGATGTTGAAAACGGTGTGCGCCACAACAATGTGATGATGAGTACGGTTCCCTATATTTATTTCTCTTATGTTATACTTCCTATATTCTGAGGAAAGTTCGTATTAGTTGTGTGAGTTGAGTAGTCCCTTCCTGAGTCAATTATTTATGTATCATGTTCGAGTTGTGGCCTATTGGCGCATTGTGATATCGTGTGTGACGGTTGGTCATGTTTGGGGTGATTTGTGGTCTGAACAGCTCATATTGGGAGAGACGAGGTTATTGCGTCAGGGATCAGTGCGATATGATTAAGTGAATGCATTAAAGGACGGTTACCTTATTGGTTTGTAGTGAGATAATGGTCTTAGTCAAGAGGAAGGATTCAATGTTTGGTTAACTCTGCAATTGGTTAGAATTTCTACACATCCCCTCTGTTGGGATGGTATCGTCAGCATTATAGCAGGATGTATATGTATATCTTATAAAGTGTATTGAGAGCATCGAATTCGTAGAATTTTGGCTATTAAGGTTTAGGAAGCGCCATTGTGGTTAGATGATGGATTATGTGGTGTATGGTGCTAATCCAACAAAGGTACGCAGTTGTGTTCTGGTGCCTCATGTAAAACAGGCCTGGCAGAGAATTTTCGGAGTGGGAACTGAGTTCGAAATTTGCGGCATGTATAAAGGAGGATATCTTCAGATTTTATCAAGCTTACGCGTTCAACTGGGTTGTGGCCGCACGGGAAGGTGCACGAAGTGTGAAGAAGTTATTCCAAATAACTCAAAAGCAGTTCTTGGCACGTTCGAGGACGAACATCTGTTTAAGTGGGGGAGAGTGTAACGACCCAACCGGTCGTTTTGCGTTATCGGACCCTGTTTCCCTAAATGATACTTCCCATAGCGGCTTCTTATGATTTATGACTTGCTTGAAAAATTTAGTGTCATGAAGGATAAAGGATACACAAATTAAAGAAAACGAGTTTTGTTGACGGTGGCCGATTTGGAATAAAACACGGATCGAACGATAATACCCGATACTTATGGACTAGTATTTATTTTATATTGTACAACATGAACACAATAGTAGGGTACCTAAAGTGTATTAAAAAGTGAGTAGTATTTAAAGTAGTTTGAAAAAATCCGTAATTATGTGAATTATTAGATAATAAGGAAATTAACAAATTAATTAATATTTAGTAGATAATTAATTAATGTCTTTGGATAATGACTAAGATATTAACGTGGCATCATTGCCTTAAAGGAAATGGTGACTCTTAAAAGTTCATAAATAGGTGGACGAAAAATAAAGTTCTTATTATTAAAAAAAATGGACATGAGTTTGGAAAATGGTTTGTCTCTAATACTGCTTAAACATTGAAAAGTGGGAAACTAAATAACAGTTCTTTAGTTCTTGTTTTTTTTTTTCATTTTCTTTGTGCAATCCTTCTATGTGATTATACCGGGACAAACGTTTTAATGGTGTCAATGGAGGTGTTGTTATTTCCGAGAGATAATGGTTGATTTCATCCAGTACTTGGTGATGTCAATTTCGTTGTTTGTCTTCAAGGGCAGCCAACAATTGTATGCATGAATCATACTAAAGATTTGCATATATAGATTTGCAATTCTATATAGATTGAAGGCAACAGATGAAGCTTCAACACGGGTTTTTAAATCCAAGAGACTTGCAACGAAGTTATACTGTGTAATCACAACAGGATTTTTGCAACTCTAAGAAATCACGGGATTGTCAAGAGAATCGACTTAGTTTCGAGTCCTCGGGTGTAGAGTTCGGAGTTGCGGGCGCGTTCTTGGTCCGAGAGGTAGATTCGACACGAGGTGAGTCTTCTTTATAACCTTGTAAGAGAAAATTATCCCCGTAGGTGTTACACATGCTATATGTAATTATTTGCGTGGGCTACGTACGTACCAAGTGATGAGAGTCCGTACGTAGCGGCTATTATTGTAACGTCCGGGTAGTTAGGCCCCACATAATGCCTTGTGTTCATCTTGTAATGAGTTATATGATATGAAATCCTATTATATGTGTAGTTTTGTTTCTCTGAGATTTATGGAATTTAAAATAAAATGAAAGGAAATTATTTTACTGAAAATAATATGAAAGGAATTGTTTTACGAAAAATAACATGAAAGGAATTGTTTTACGGGAAGTAATATGAAAGAAATTGTTTATGGAAAGTATTGTGAAAAGAAAAGAATATTGTGTGTGCATGTGACCGCTTCGCAATTTACATTCCGCGAGCGGAGTGTATTTTCCCCCACTCTTATGGGATCGGGTAGTACGCCACGGCGGATAAAGATACTCTTATGGGATCGGGCTGTACGCCACGGCGGATAGAGATACTCTTATGGGATCGGGCCGTACGCCACGACGGATAGAGATACTCTTATGGGATCGGGCCGTACGCCACGGCGGATCGAAAGGTATTTGTATATTTGTATATAGTCGAGTCAGCACACGAGTCGTAAGTACGATTCGCGATCGTGAGAAGCTTTATGGTAATTGTATATAATTGAGTCAGCACACGAGTAGCATGTATGATTCGCGATCGTGGGGAGCTTTATGATAAATCCGTATTATTGAGTCAGCACTCGAGTCGCAGGTATGATTCGCGATCGAAGGAAGCTTTACGTCCATTCAGTTATTTTCTTACGACTCCGGCCGGTTGTCTTATTCTTATGAACGTATGACTTTGTTGAACTGCAATATACACTAACGATGTATACATTACATTAATACATAATATTTGTTCACCGTTAATTTGAATGATGAAATTGATAGTGTTTGTTATAATATTACAGTTTACTGTCAATAAGTGTTTATTGACACAATTAGTATTATATAGTTATTTAACTGTATACATACCATGCAGTAACATATTGATTACACATTAGCATTATACATTTCCAGACTTAAAAGCTTATGTGACATTAACGTTTTAATGCGTTGGTGGTGCAGCTATAGCATTGCATTGATCATTTGATGTTTACATGCAAAAGAATATTTTTATTACGCAAATATTTTTATTCCTGCATGCGTATGACTATTTGGTACTGTTTTATGGACATTGATTTGACCGATAATTGGGGGAAAAGAAAGTGGAAATTGTTATTTACTTTCGGTGTTTACTTGTGTTCCTGTGCCTTACACGTATTTGTTGTACACTGTCATACATGCCTACTGTCTTCATTATATCCTGTTATATTATACTGTTGGACCTTAGTGAGTTTCAAGTCGACCTCTCGTCACTACTTCTTCGAGATTAGACGGGATACTCACTGAGTACATATATGTATATGTACTCATGCTACACTTGTTGTGCATCTTATTGCACAGGTACCTTTATAGTACAGTGATTGATTTGGAGACTTATACGGGCTGCATTCATCCGGAGGCGTTCCGCAGCTGATAGAGTCCCCCTCCTATGTATTTACATTTTGTTTTTATTGCCTTTGTCCAATATGTTCCTCGGACAAGCGTTGTATAGTTGTTTAAATTCTTAGAAGTTGCTCATGTACTTGTGTTACCGGGTTCTGGGGATGTGTTGAGGTTTATCGTATTACACTAAATTGATTCTTGTCGTATTTAATTTGTAAAAATTTATTCGTTTTGATTATGAGATGTAAAAAAGGCACGAATTCAAAATGTTAAACGGGAAAGTATTTTAACTTATTGAGGGGTGGCTTGCCTGACAATGGTGTCCGGCGCCATCACGACCTATAGATTTTGGGTCGTGACACCATGTCCGTGACAATTACTTAAAATTTCGTCTCTTTGATGACTCCTTCTGCGAATGTAGGTAACATTATCTCCCCCTTCATAATAACTGTTGAATTGTCGAATCCAAATAAGGAACGTGCTTTTGGTATCATCTGATCGCCAATTTGCATTTCGTTCACCACTCGTAATAAGATAATATTCACGGAGCTGCCTAGATGAATCAAAACTCGTTTCACATTAGTATCATGTATAAGTAAGGATATTATCATTGCATCATTGTGAGGAATCATCAAGCCATCCGCATATGCATCAAATGTTATGTTATCTTCTTCCAAGGTTTGACGAACTCACTTTCCATGAGTTACTGCGAATTTCGCCGCCTTTTGCGCAGCTGTGTATGTTACACCATTTACTTCTTCTCCCCCTCTTATCACGTTCATTGTTCTCTTTGGAGATGGAGGTTTTGGAGGTTCTTGTCTATTTTTCATGTAAGACTGTTTACCTTTCTCGCTGAACAGGTCTGTCAAGTACCCCTGCTTCAACAAATGTTCTACCTCACCTAGTAACAGTATGCAATCTGATGTTTTATGGTCGTGGTAATTATGAAACTCGCACAAAAAATCTGGATTTCTTCTATTTGGGTTTGATCTCATTTCCATTGTCCATTGCACCTTCTCTCCCATACTCATTAAAACAACTACCAATTCAGAAGTACTGATATTGAAACTATAGTCTCCAATCCTTGCATTTGCATTGGTATCCCGTTCACACACACCTTGATCTTTTTTTTAACCTAGATATGATGAACCTGAATCTCTGTTCGTTAATCTATAGTCAGACCGTACATTTTCTGGCCTGGAACAAACGTCACGCCCTGAAGGTCCCATATAAGGCTCGTACCTATTTTTACCGGACCTCTTTTCAGATTCTGACCGCCTTGATCCTGCCTTCTCATCAACCTTTGACTGAGCAACAATGTCTACTTCAATCCGCAGTTTGGTACTATACATGTTATATACAATATTCCATGTTGTGGCAGGGAACTCTCATAAGGTTTCTTTGAGCCTTCTCATGGCTTCTGAACTTTTTTCGTTTAGATTACTTGCGAATGCCATGGCTGCCCAGTTATCAGGTACTCTTGGTAGCATCATCCTTTCACGCTGGAATCTATCTACAAATTCTCTGAGCAATTCTGTATCTCCTTGCTTCACTTTAAAGATATCTTTCATTCTTTTTTTAACTTTTTGAGCTCCCGAGTGTGCTTTTATAAATAAATCTACCAGCTCAGGAAAAGAGTCAATAGAATTTTTAGGTAAAAGAGAATACCATGTTAACGCCCCTTTCGTAAGTGTTTCACCAAAATACTGATTCAACTTTCTACTTGGTTAAATCATTGCCTTTTAATCTTGTGATGAACGCAGTGACATGGTCGAGTGGATCAATTGTTCCATCATATTTTGGGATGTGAGGCATTTTTAACTTCTTGGGAATTGGCAATGGAGCCGCACTTGATTTCCAGGGTTGTTGCGAATATTTGTCGATATCCACTCCCTTAATCACAGGTGGTACGCCAGGTATTTGCTCGATGCAGTCATTTTATTTTTTTACCTATTTCTGCAAAGTTAGTAGTAAAGTTTGTAAATCAGAATTATTTGGTGTACCTAGTCTCCCATCACGTGACTCATTGGGAGTTCCCCCGCTTCCTGAATTAACAAGCTCTGAGCGTGGAATTTCTCAGTTGCAGTATTATTTGGGGGAGGAGGTGGTGATACTGTTGACAGTCCCCTCACGAAAGCTTGGAGAGCATTATTCACATGTTCAACGATCAATTATTTTACAACATCTTGCTCAATGGTTTGCTCCTCTCCATGTTGTTCATTCGTGTGAGTAGCAGATCTTTCAGGTGATCCTTCTTGAGAAGTACGTGGAGATCCCTTAGGTGATGAAACTGGAGTTCCTTCTACCTGTTGGTTGTTGTCATTGACAATTGACATGATTTGGTTGTGAGAGAGAAAGATTTGAAAAGTAAGAAGATTATTAGTTTTTCGGTAACGAAACCAATTTGTTTAACCAAAAAATAAGATTCTCGGTCAAAGTCTATTTTTAGAAGAAATCGGGTTACATACCCAAGAATTTCCGTTCTTTCTCAATTATATGAAAGAAAATAAACGTGACAAGAAATATAGAAGTAATTGAGCAAAAGAAAGTAATTATATTTCAACAATAATCAGAACGTGTCCTTACAAGTAAAATTCTCTTCCCTTATAGGAGTTTACAAATATAGCGTCTCCTTCCTTTTATGTCTGAATTATTATGAGCATTAATGACATTAATGAACCATTATAATTGACAATCGTAACTGTTTTTGAAGATTCTGTAGCGATTCCGATTCTTCTTCCTCATTAATTGGAGGTTCGTGAATCTTCTTTTTTTACTGTATTGATTCACTCCGTCCGAGTCTCTTCATTGAAAAATTTAGGTTCGAGCAACTGCATTCTTTCATCTCGTGAGTGATTTGTTCGTACCTCATGTAGCTTGTACATCTTTTAATTGTAACACTCCAGTTGTCATCTTCTTAGTGATCCACGTATTATGCTCTGTCAGCCACATATAATTCTAAGTGTAATATTTATTTTCTACTAATACAATCACTAATATGGAAAATAAACAATCTGCTGCAATATGTTAAATAAAGGAATATTGATAGAGTAAAAAAATTACACTATCAATATAAGTTAAATCTTGTTATCATATTCAAGTGGAATTTTTACGTAAAGGAAAATGTGTGAATAAGAAATGAAGGGGGAACAAATAAAGGAAAATAAAAATTTGAATTTCTTTTTTATAAAGGGACTTTAGCCAGAGGAAGAGGAAGATTGTACTTGTGCTTATATGTAGAAGCACATTTTTTAGTTTTTAAAGAGTTGATAAGAAAGCAAGTCTTGCGCCGTCATCACTCGATCGACTTTGATTGATATATTTTTTGGATCAAAATTATTTATCTTTTTGTTATTTAATTTTTTTTCCGTTATTTTTCATGCGGAATTTTCATTTAAATAATTCTAAATAATTCCCGGTTTCTTTTTTCCAACGATATTTCCAAATTGTCAGATTTGAAATCATGACCGAACAGACACTTTTATGTTTAGCCTCATTAATTTTACTTACCAAATATTTGAAAACACTCTCCTCTCTCTTCTATATATTGCATAGTTTTCAAAGCAAAAACGTAAGCGTCCAATATGCGGTTTGTTGCCTTTCGTAGAGTTCACGGAAGTTTTATAATTTTTATTGCCAGTATTACATAATAGTATTATGTCCTATCCTGTGACTGTGATCAATTAATCTAAAACTTGGATAACATGAAGGAATTAAATTCCTTAAGGGAACACAATTTTCTATTAGGTTCTAAACTTTTTTCTTACTGTTTTTGTGTTCATATTTTTATTTTTAACACATGATTAATATATTCTTCATGAGCTGACCACTCCTCCCCCACCCCACCCCACCCCACAAAAACAAAATTAAGATGAAGGAAAATAAAATGAATACGATGAGGTGAGGCTTGTGTCATAAGTTTTATAAAAAAATTGTAGCAATATTTTGCATGCACATATAAGAATTAATATTATTTTTCAAATAATTATTATTTAATTCATATGTTTTTGGTTAATTTAAACTCCATTACGAGTTACTTTAGGTTGATAATCCGCGAAAATGGTCAGTGCATCTTTACAATTAGTAAAACAGTGATAGTATAAAACATTTTCGCATTCTCCCGATGAATATAAGTTAAATTCTTTTTTCTTTTAAAATCTTTTCTAGTAGAATGTACCCTTTGAATAGCGAGAGAGGGTGAAAAAAAGAAAGATCTTTTTATGGGATTGAAACCGACAACTAAAGAATTAAGGTAGAACTTTAAGGAGCTAATATAGGAAGTTAGGAACACACCCACGTCTACGGATACTAGCGGAAGTAAAGCACGCGCTGTCGCACGGGCCCAACATTGCAATTAAAATTGTTATGAAAGAAGAATATTCTAATTTATAGTAATATTTTAACTGGTATATATTTTCATAGAATTTTACTGTAAATAATTTTACTTTTTAATCAATATTCTCAAGTATTAAGGGAAATTTTCAAATATTTAACTGCTTAGTTATTAAATATCTACTGCTTGAATATCCTTAATGAGTTAACTTTCTCGAGATTGAACACTATATACCATCCAATTCAATAATATTAACTAAACATTGAAAAATGAGTTTAAACTTTGGAAAAATCCTTGAGTTTTGATGACCGAATCATGATATTTGATGTTGTTTTGATGATTTGAGTGAGCTAACGAGTTTACATGATGTTACATTTGTGTGCATGATCGAATTGAAGCCCGAGAGACTCGAGTGAGTTTCGTACGTGTTTTGGTTAATTTTGGAACTGCTGGTGCAAATATGTTGTTGGCGCTAAGTTGCAGGTCTCGCATTTGCGAGAATGTGACTGTAATTGTGAGCCTCGCATTTGCGATGCCAGGAATGCAAATGCGAAGAGGGAGCTGGGGGTTGGGTTTCGCTTTTGCAAAGAATCCTTCGTATTTGCGGACTCCTTGTGGTCCGCATTTTTTACCATTTAGTCGCTTTTGAAAATGCGGGGATTCTCGGACAACTTCACAAATGCGAAGCTTGCACCATATTTGCGATGGTTGGGGCCTTCGCAAATGCGAGATAATTGTCGCATTTGCGGCTTGTGGGGTACCATTGCACTAGTCACTTTTGCGACCAGAATTCCGCAATTGCGGACATCGTAATTGTGATATCTACAGCTAGGTAAAAGTTCGGAAAAATAGGACTTAACTCATTTTACACCATTTTACAACCCCAAACTCTCTAAAGACGAATTTTGAAGAATATTTTCTCCACAAATTCATTTATAAGAAACTTTAACTAGTTTTCAATCAATTTCGATTACTTTCCATGAATTTGAACATCAATTCCGTGAATTCAAGGTAGAAATTAAGGGTTACGGGCAGAATTTAGGAATTTATAAAATTTATATTCAGCCCTCGAAATAAATTACATAATAGGATTCGGAGGTGAATGAGTAATCTGATTGATCTGAATCTCAATTTTTGACCAAGCGTACCCGGGGTTGACGTTTGTTGATTTTTTTTCAAATATGATCAAAATTGAACCTTTTTCATTCGTGGATTGTTTTTAAAGCTTGTTTTGAATTGTTTGAACAACAATTGGCTAGATTCAGTTGTTTTAGAGGCTTGTTCGAAAGGAAATTCCATAGTTGCGTATTGATTTAATTGCGGAAAGAGGTAAGTATCGTGGTAAACTTTGACTTGAGGGAATTATGACTTGTTGGGTCTATTTGCCATAGGAATTATGTGTGGAAATGATGTATATGCATGGTGACGAGTATATATGCAAAGTGACAAGTGTATATATTGTCATGGGTTAAAGCATTGATGAGCGCAAAATGCACACCTAGATATGCTCGCTAGTTGAATAGTATAATATAATATCGTACCCACAAGAATTGTAGTTAAACAGTTTTATCATAATTTGTAGCTAGATTGCTATCCAAGATGATCAATAGTTTGAGAATTATGTGATTAAAACTAAAATTAACTAAGAATCTAGAGCTAATTGACTAATGATAATTGAACAAGAAGCAAGCAAAGAAGGTTATTAGTGGGAGAAAATAAGGGTTGATTGGATAGGTGTAAGATAATTGTTTAGGATTTAACTCTAGATACTTCACTTCTAATGTTCAAGTGAGTCTCTCAAATTCACTTGTTTATTAGTTTAATTGTTTAGTAGAAACTCCTTTCTCGATTAAGTCTCAACCTCACGAGATGAACCAATTTAAGCTCGGTGAAGATATACAAGAATGCGTAATGGACTGGTCTTTAGGAGAACCTCTCTCGATTATCCTCCTAACCAGGTTTAATTAATAATTTGACTTGCCTCCTTCTATTACTAAAAAGAATTAATTAACTCAACCAACAAGATAATGCAAATATATCACAAGTTATGCCTATCTCGATTACATGAACATGTGAATATAGATTCAACAATTAAAATATCCAAGACGATTTTGTCACGCCCCAACCCTGGGGGACGCGACCGACGCTCAACCGAGTGAACCCAGTCAAGCAAGCTTTCTTAGCCGATCCTACCCGACTCATTTACTCCCAGAGTTTATAGCATAACATTATTTATCGAGTTATCAAGAGATAAATCAAACGCATACATTCATGACGTTAGCACATTCTTTCTTATATACCGATACCAGCATTTAGGTCTCCCAAAACATACATACTGATTACAATATTTAAGAGATGAGATTACAATTACGTGTTAACCCAATAACTACCCAAAATATACATGACCCACATAAGTGTCTACGGAGCCTCTAAAAGTATGGAAGATGAACATAGTCTTGCCGGCGACAAGGCCCCGGCTATACCTCAAAATAGAGCAACATGTACAAAAGAGAATAACATATATCTACACACGGCCCCAGAAGGAGATGGGGCTCACCAGGACTGCTGAAAGAAGGAGGATAGGGCACCACTATCGACGATCGGCGCTACCAGCTACAGAGCCACCTACATCCATAAGACGATGTAGCGCCCCCGACAAAAGGGACGTTAGTACCATCGAATAGTACTATTATGTATGAACAAACTTTACTCTAAGTAGAATTAAACAGTACACACGTAGAAGACAGTCATGGAAA
Source organism: Nicotiana undulata (assembly GCA_005239495.1). NCBI lineage: Eukaryota > Viridiplantae > Streptophyta > Magnoliopsida > Solanales > Solanaceae > Nicotiana > Nicotiana undulata. Next base: position 43,307 of record ML296405.1, read on the forward strand.
TCAAATAATGCTGCACTGAAATACAAAGAACACAAGTGAGAGTCTCATAGTCTCTTGTTCCGTTTCCCCTGTTGCGGTGCGCAACCCGATTCCACCGGACAATCACATTCCACTCGTATTCCTCCCCAACATATCACCCTTATTTCCCCTTTGCGGCGTGCAACCCGATCCCACCGGACAATCACATCTCACCCTTATTCCTTCTCAACATAAACCCGTATTCCTTCTGTTGCAGCGCGCAACCCGATCCCACCGGACATATTTTATATAAACATCAGCAAAGCAACACTTCAATTACAAGAATTTATACCACCAAGAGCATGAGTTCATAGCAACCGGAGAACCATGTGACATCAAGGGGCACAATAACCTTTGCAAAAACAATGAGACATGTAAGTTACGCCATAACCATTTAACTTAATTAAATCAGTTCACATTTCTTTCCCATCATTTATTACACAGCCCTTGGCACTTGGATATATTTAACAATTGAGTTTGTTACCCTTTTCATTCATTTAGTAGCACTATCCTTCATATCGATAAGTTCCAACATATGATGAATTTTGCACATGATAGGATAAGCATAAAGAATCATGATTCACAATTTCAAGTAACATGGTGACATGGTAAACAACTAAGACAATCAGAGAATAAAATCTTAAGCCTCCACACATTAGAACAATCAATTCAAGTATGAATCAAGAAAGGAACTCATACCAAATGCACGAACACTAGCGTGATGATTCTGAAAAGATTAAAGTTAGCCATACATACCTCGATTTAGGGGTTTCCCTTAATTTCTACCACAATCCACCGGACCCTCTTAGCACCTTCAATCTAATTCACAATGTGGAACAATTGAACCCATAATTAGAAATAATGATCATGGCTTGAGCTTACTTGAGCATTGTATCAAACACTAGGTGCTCATTAAGATTGCATGTCCCCCTTTTTTTTGTGAAAGATTACTCTAACTTATTTCCCTTTACTAATTTAGGATTATTTTATTACATGCAAGTATGGTTTCCATCCCCATTCCCATGAACTAACCTACCCATGGTCTATTTTAACTAAAAATATGGAAATTAAGGTTGGTGTGGTAGAAGCTTACCTCTTAGAGGGAAGAAATTGGTGCCCTTCTTGACTAATTCCAAGCTTGAATGATGATAGAGGCTCACTTGGAGGGAGTTGGGACCTTCTCTCTCTAGAACCCGCTCTCTTCTCACTCTAAATTATCAGAAAATAACCTAAAAGATGGGAGATGGGTGTTATATAAGTCTTGGGGTCGGGTCTTAAAAATTAGAAAATGGGTTCCCCGCAGGTTTGCGGTCCGAAATGCGATTGCATTTCGGTTATGCGGTCCGCAAACCTTCCGCACAACTGGTCTCAACTGGGCAAAAAAAGGAGACGGGGACTGCCAAGGTATGAGGCAACTATGCGGTCCGCCCTGTTATGCGATCGCATAGTGCACCGCATAACTCCATCCGCAAAACTCAAATGCAAATATGCGACGAACTATGCGGCCCGCATACACGAAATGCGATCGCATTCTGGGCCGCACAGTTTCCCTCAAAATGGACAGCAGGCTGTCCAGCTATACGACCATTATGCGGTCCGCATACCTGATATGCGACTGCATAGTGGACCACATATCTGCATCCTTTCACAAAATTTTTTCTCTAAGTCCGCAGGGTACTTTTAAATCCTAAAGGTCCGAACCGCGGCGAGCTTGTTCGCCACGAAGAATTTCTATAGATATATCGACATAGGGATCTAATCGGGCGTCATTTTGGTTAAAGATTTTACGGGTCTTTACAGATTAATTACATAAAAATTGGAGTTATAATCCACAACAAATATCAATATACCAAATCCATCAAACCATAAGGAAAAATACTCCATATATATGGAGTAATTCATCACAAATATGTTTAAAGTAAAGAAAAACATAAAACATTCCAAACTCATGTCTTGAGTGAGGATTGAATGATGAATTCCTTGTGCTTTTGCTTCTCCAACTCCTCCTATGCCTCCCTAGGTCTTAGATGTGCCCAAAGTCCAAAAAATAACGTTTTTAAATGTATATATACCAAGTAGGGTCGGCCCCATAGGAAAACACCTTTTCCTGCAGAAAATAGGACAATTACTCTGTAAAATTTATACAGGCACGCCGCATGGGGAGACACACCATATGGGGCATTAGTGGGGAAATCAAGAGAGTTGAATTCTGACAGACAACAGGAAAATGGGCGGCCGTGCCGCCCCACGCGGCACGGCTGTGGGGTTTTGTCATAGTACAAAATTTTCCTCACTTTTTGATATCCAGATGTAGTTTCTGACCCTCGAATGCGATCTTGACTTAATACCTTGGGATTTTACTCAGACCAAAGCTACAAATAACTTGAATTCATTCCATAATATCGACATAGCTCAGAATCCTCCTACAAAGAATAAAACACACAATTATTGCAAAACACTAGCGATTAAAGCTCAAACTCAATTAAAGTGCAGTAAATTAGAGTGCAATAAGCGACTAAAACACAAGATTATAGCCTACCATCAACACCCCACACTTAAATCATTGCTCGTTCTCGAGAAATAAAACTACACTTTATATAGACACGACCTTTTTAAACAACTCTCCTAACTTATCATACCAAGAATATTTAAGATAGATTAATCACAATAACATAACATCCTAGCCTCCAAATTTGACTCAAAAGTACCACACATTATTTATAACCCGCGCACTTGCTCTAACACATAGGTCAACGATATTACCTTTCCCTCATGAATTAAGTGCCCTCACAACAATAGAGAGTAGTTCCACACACAAAAGAAATTAAGAACAATTAGGAACTAAAGATAGAAAGAATTCACTCACTCTAAAAAAAAACATTCATATGCCACAAAAGATGAACTATAGGCTTGTTCGTAGTGTACTACTATACTAATCAACCTGACTTAGTCAAGAAACAAGTCGGACTTTAATTGGTTTTAATGTAGACTGTAGGACGGGTATGATACATTTAGATATAAGAGTGACTATACCTCCCTAAGAACTTTAATACATACATTTCATTGTTCAAAAACCCACACTTATGTCAAACCATAACTCCACCTTCACTTAAGTATACATTAACATCCAACTTCTTTAAGAACAATTACATCAAGAGTTACCACTATCAAGTAATATTTTTCACAATCATACAATTATTTTTTTCTTTTCTCTTACAATTCAAGTGGCTCTCACTTTTTCAATGCAATGCACCTTTCTCCTTATTTCATTAGTTCCACTCAAAAGCCAAACCAACCACCCCACACTTCAACTCTTTCAAACTTCATACCAAATTCAAGTGCTCACGAGAGGTAAATTGTTCAAATAGATGGTCAATTCAAATAATTGGGTAAGGCTTGTAATATGGGTTCCAAAGAAACATGATTACAGGCTCAAAGGGGTTAACTAAGATACATAACAATTTGGTGGGCAAAAGCATATAACTGGCTCAACAAAAAAATTCCTATATCACCTCCAAGACTGAATAAACTACCATTTTGCTTTGCAAACACTCGGGGCAAGTTCTAGACATAAAATGCAATGCACAGAATACACAAAACCTCACACCCACATGGCACACAACTCACTCAAGATTGGACTCATCAAGAAACTTTAGTCAAGCAGTTAAGCAAAGTTAAGATTATACAATTTAAAGTACTTATACAAGAATAAAAAACTGAGCCTAAGTGTTACACTAAGCACTCACTATTCGCAAGGTATAATAAAGTCAAGAGATATTGCCTTCAATTCAAATCGTAGCACAAGGTTTCCTACTACTGTACAAAATAAAACTAACTACATCCAGTTCAAACAAAGCCCTTGGTAAATAACTACGGTACAAATAAAAACCAAGGTCATTAATACACTACCTAACAAAAGAAAATCTTTTTTTTCTTTTGACTTTAATACCTCAAGAAAGTTGTCGAATGATATCCGTCATTGGGAAAAATCGATTTTTTTTCAAATTTTTATGTTTTGTTTTTCAATTACTACAACTAACAAAACAAAAAACTAACACATATACATACAACATACAAATGTCCCTCACCCCACACTCTAAGTTGTGGCATGTCCCCATGACACATAATTAAAAAGCATAAGGTAAAGGAAACTTCCCTAACTATCTAGTCGGGGTCTGTGTCGAAGTTGGGCTCCATTTTATGCGCCCGAACCAATGCACACATCCATGTAGACAACTTCTTCTCAGCCTTCTTGGGGTACACCCCACACTTATGTTTCTCACTTGCTGAATCTTTATCTTTTAAACTCTTCACTTTCCATTCAACACTTGCGGTTGGCGTCTCCTTTTTAATCCCCGTTTCTACATTCATCTCAAAAGTCATAGTCTCCTCACCCACTCTAAGCATGGTCTCCTCACCCACTCTATGAACGAGTATTCTCTCGTGTATATCTAAGCTTGCTCTACCCATTGCTAAGAATGGTCTTCCTAAGATGAGGGGGACCTCCTCGTTCTCCTCCATATTCACCACTATAAAGTCTATAGGAAATAAAAATTTATTAGTGCTGACCTTATCTCTCCAATCTCATTCTCCAGCTTCCTGTAAATAGACAAAGGCATTAGATTAATTGATGTACCCGAATCACATAAAGACTTATCAAATTTAATAGTGCCTAAAGAGAAAGGTATAGTAAAACTCCTTGGATATCTACACTTCTGTGGGAGTTTATTTTGCAAGATTGCAATGCAATGATCTGTGAGCTTGACTACTGAGGTCTCTTATACCTTCCTCTTCTTTGAAAAGATCTCCTTCAAGAATTTGGCAAAAGATGGCATTTGTGAGAGCACTTATGTGAATGGTAAATTTACATTAACCTGTTTCAACATATCTATAAATCTCTCAAACTGCTTATCCAACCTTTCTCAATATAGATTTTGGGGAAAAGGTAAAGAAGGCATGTGCTTGCTCTCTTCATGTTGATCCTTTCTCGAATTCTCTTCCTTTTTTTCTCAGTTGCCTTCTTGCCTTTCTTCTTCTTCTTCTTATCAACTTCATTTTCAGTTGCTCCCCACTTTCTTTTTCAGGTATCATATCTTTTTGGATTGGGGTGGGATCTTTTAACACTTTCCCGCTTCTCAGAGTCACAACATTCATTTTTTCTTTGGGGTTTCTCTCAGTATCAGCTGGCAGAGTACCTGGTATCCTTTCAGAAAATATTGTTGCAATCTGTCCCAATTGTCTCTCCAGATTTCAAAGACCAGTACCTATTTCTTTGATAGTTTCTCTAAGTTCCCTTATAGTTGCGCTATGAGTGCCAAGTTTCTCATCAATTATGAATGAAGGCCTTCATGAGATCTTCTATGCTAGAATAAATGAGTTGTTGAGGCTGAAATTACTGCCTCTGCTGATTTTGGAAAACTAGAGCTCCTTGTCCCTAGGGTCTAGAGTTATTTTGTTACCATGCATTCGTTGTACCTCTAGGTGAACTTTATGAAAACCAGGGTGCCTTTGACCCATTGCATTAAAGTTGTAATTCCCCACAACATTCACTTCCTCAGTTGAGGCTTGACACTCATAAGTGAGGTTTCCTCTTCCACATATATCACACGCTACATGAGTCTCACTCTGTATCGAGGCTAAGGTCATCTTCCTTTTATCTTTGTCCGTAGCATCCAGATGTACCTGCACAAATGTGTTAGCATAAACATGGTGAACACCTGTCGATCTTCTTCTTTCAGCACTCTTAGAGGGCCAATGATTTTCATCTTTTAGATAACTCATTAAGAATAGTGACTATCTCCTATGGTGTCTTCTTCATCAAGGGACCTCCAACTGAATCGCTCAATGTTCTATGCGAGGCTAGTGTCAATCCATCCCAAAAGTTTTGGAGTTGCATCTAGAGTTCGATTCCACTATGTTGACACTTTCTGACTATCTCCTTAAACCTCTCTAATGCTTCAAAAATAGTTTCCGTATCTTTTTGGCATAAGTTATCGATCTCCTTTCTAAACTTGCCCGTTTTAGCTGAGTAGAAATATTTATCAAGAAATTTTCTGGTCATCTCCTCCCATGTTCTAACTGATCCCTAGGGCAAGATTCGAAGCTATTGCTTTGCATCATCTTTGAGTGTGAAGGGGAATGCCTTTAAGTAAACTGCATTTAGTGACACACCATTATATTGAAAGGTTTTCATAATCTGCACGAAATCCATTAGATGGTTATTTGGATCTTCATAAAACTTTCCTCTGAAGACACAACAGTTTTGAAGAGTTTTGAGCAACCCTTGATTTCAAAATTGTTCGCTGAAATTGGAGGTGATCTTACTTGACAATCCTTGGTTGTAGACCAGTCTAGCGTAATCACCAAGTGGTCTCCCAGCACCGGGAGCTATGTTTCCGAACTGGGCTGCAGCTAAGGGATGATTTCGATTAAGTCTGTGACCCCTCTCTTATTCATAGATGTGTTGTGCATCTCTAATAGGTGCTTCTTCAGCATTCCCTTCAACTTTTTCTTGTTGTTGGGTTGCCTATATTGCAACCAAATCCACATGATCATCATCTCCAACCATAGTTCCTTTAGTTGAGGATTTCCCAACATTCTTTATATTCTCAAGGAGATATCTTTGCTTTCTCAGCCGTCACAGTTGTTGTTCTATTTTGGTTTGTATGGTAGAAATTCTTTCCTAGAAGATCGAGTCATGCACCACTGTTACCTGTAACCTGCACACAGTCAAAGAACACCAACCGTAAAAAGGGAAAAATAAAATAAAATAAAGCAAACAAAATTCCTGAATTAGCACTACAAACTATTTCAAATACTATTGATTGACAATCCCCAGCAATGACGTCAAATTTGACGAGCGCAAAACACACACTTAAATGCTCACTAGTCGAATATTGTATAATATAATATCGTGTCCACAAAGATTAGAGTTAAACATTATTATCATAGTTTGGAGCTAGATTGCTATCCAAGATGATCAACAATTGAGAATGTGATTAAAACTAAAATTAACTAAGAATCTAGAGTTAATTGACTAATGACAATCAAACAAGAAGCAAACAAAGAAGGTTATCAATGGGAGAAAATAGGGGTTGATTGGATAAATGCAAGATAATTATTTAGGATTTCACTCTAAATAATTTACTTCTAATTTTCAAGTGAGTCTATCGAATTCACTTGTTTATCAGTTCAATTTTTTAGTAGAAACTTCTCTCTCGATTAAGACTCAATCTCACAAGATGAACCAATTTAGGCTCGGTGAAGATATGCAAGAATGCGTAATGGACTGGTATTTAGGACAACCTCTATCGATTATTCTCCTAACTAGGTTTAATCAATATTTCAACTAGCTTTTTTTATTACTAAGAAGAATTAATGAACTCAACCAACAAGATAATGCAAAGATATCACAAGTTATTCCTCTATCGATTACATGAGAATGTGAATATATATGCAACAATTAAAAAATCTAAAACGATTCAATACATAAAAACTAGAGTTATAATCCACAACAAATATCAATACACCAAATCCATCAAACCCTAAGGAAAACTACTCCATATATATGGAGAAATTCATCACAAATATGTTTAAAGTAAAGCAAAACATAAAACGAACCAAACTCGTGTCTTGAGTGAGGATTGAATGATGAATTCATTGTGCTTGTGCTTTTTCTTCTCCAACTCCTCCTACGCCTCCTTAGGTCTTAGATGTTCCCAAAGTCCAGAAAATAATGTTTTTTCATGTATATATACCAAGTAGGGTCGGGCCCAGACGAAAATAACTTTTCCTGTGCGAAAAAGGACAATTACTCTATAATAGTTGCACAGGCGTGCCGCATGGGGAGACACGCCATGAGGGGCATTAGTGGGGAAATAAAGAGAGTTGAATTCTGACAGAAAGGAGGAAAATGGGCAGTCGCGCTGCACAACGCGCCGCGGCTGTGGGGTTTTCTTAGAGTATGAAATTTTCCTCACTTTTTGATATTTAGATGTGGTTTTCGACCCTCAAACGTGATCCAGGCTTAATCCTTTGGACTTTTACTGAAACTTCAAAGCTCCAAAAGATCTAATTCATTCCATATAATTTACATAGCTCGGAATCCTCCTATAAGGCATAAAACACACAATTAGTGCAAAACACTAGTGATTGAAGCTCAAACTCAATTAAAGTGCATTAAATTAGAGTGCAATACGCGACTAAAACACAAGATTATAGCCTACATCAAGCATGCATGTGTAATTTTCCTATTTGTTCCATGTTGTTTCATTTACTATCCCTTCCATGTCGTAGATAGATCATTTAGTCTTTGACTATTTGCTTTCATGTTTATTGCTTATGTTGAAATTGTTGCGATATTGAAAGTTGAGTTTGCTTATTCTAACAATTTTGTTGAGGTTGAAATTTTCTTCCCACTATGCTTGATACTTTGGGTTGTTTTTGTTGCTTGGTGACGAAGAGTGAAAAGCACGACGGGTATTCCCGTACCTCATTTTCATATTGTTACCATTGATTGAGTAAATATGAGGATAAAAGCACGAAGGGCGATGACGTGCATACACTTTTTATTGTAATCATGTGAGGATGAGAGTGAAAGTATGAATGGTGATGCCGTGCACTTGCATTTATGATGCATGGTGAGGATAGGAGTAAAAGCACATAGGGTGATGTTGTGCAATTTGTTGATTTTATTGCTTGACTTGAAAATTGAGATATGAACTTGACTCGATGTCTTCGGTGCGTATTTTGAATGAGGTTTACTTGGTGACTTTTACTTATTGTTTCTTCTTATTGTCCCTTTCTACATGTCCGTACCCTATTGTTATTTTTGATGCTTTTTTTTGTTATTTGATTGCCTTATGCATATAATTGCACAGGTTATAAGTAGGTGTCTTATCTTAGCCTCATCGCTACCTCATCAAGGTAAGGCTCGACACTTATTGAGTACATTGGGTCAGTTGTACTCACACTATACTTTTGCATTTCTTGTGTGGATTTAGGTATTGGTCCCAACAGTGTTTAGCAGAGGCTTGTTCGGGTTGTCATTCATTCGGAGACTTGAGGTAGAGCTGCATGACGTTTAGAGACCTTGAAGTCCCTTTCTTATCTTTTATATTGTTTATTTCATTCGGATAGTAGTATTTTGTGTCGGATTGTATTTGTAGCATTTTAGATAGATCATGTACTTGTGACACCAGTTTCTAGGTGTAGACTTGACTATGTTGATTTTAGTTAATCATATTATCAGTATTTCAGACTTAGATTCTTATTCGCTTGCTTTTAAATTACAAAAATAGTACAACTCTTAAATTACAAAAACAGTACAATGCTTGTCTCATGGTTCTTTTAAGTGGCAACTGTTGGATCGTGACAAGTTAGTATCATATCCCTAGGTTTCCTAGGTCTCACGAGTCATGAGCAAGATTAGTAGAGTCTGGAGGATCGATATAGAGACGTCTGTACTTATCTTCTAGAGGCTATAAGGCTTTAGGAAATTCCATTTTCTTTCATCCTATATTGTGCGACTTTATTCTATCGCTGAAGTTTGAATCATTATTCTCTTAATCACACGCAGATGCTGAAGATACTCACGACATCTACAACTGATCAGGACCCGGAGTCCCAGGGTGCAGCGATTACCAAGGGTAGGGGCTGGGGCCAAGGGAGAGCTAGAGGTAGTGGCAGAGCTCAACGTATAGTACGGGCAGTAGCACCTATTGTTGAGCCTCATATCGAGCAGAATTAGGAGATCCCTGTTCAGACTGTACCAGCTAGACCAACTCAGGTCCCATAGGGGTTCATTCTTATCCCAGTAACTTAGGATACCCTAGTCCGCCTGGTGGGAATCATGGAGAGTGTGGCCCAGATTGGTGTGTTCCCTATGGCACTATCCGTCTCTCACGATGTCGGAGGAGCCCAGGATCCCGCTACTCACACTTTAAAGCAGATGGCTCATGGATATGAGATTCCGTCCGTTTCGCCAGTTGGAGCAGTTCATCTTGTTATTGCTACATAGTCCAGGGAGGGGCCCGCAACACCGTCCGAGGGGCTGAGGAGGTTGGAAAAATTCACAGTTGTTTCCCACTCGCTTAGGTGGTACACCTTCGAAGGAACCCCAAGATTTCTTGGACTATTACTATTAAGTATTGTGCAACATGAGTATAGTGGAGTCCAATGGAGTTGACTTCGTAGTGTTTCAAATGCATGGCTCTGCCAAGATGTGGTGGCAGGAGTATGTTAAGGGCAAACCAACATGTTCACCTCCTCTCGCTTGGGCTGAGTTCTCGCATATATTCTTGGATAAGTTTATCCCCTTTAGCAGAGGCGGATCAAGCATTTCTAGAATATGGGTGCACCACTAAAGAAAGGAGGGACAAAGGGCATTAATTGGGATTTGATCCCTATTTTCTTGAGTAAATAATTAATTATTTAACCAAGTTCACCATTCAACCTTTATGGAGCACGGGTGCCAATACATAATATTGGACTAATTTTAGAAAATACGTACATAATATATCTAATTTTGTGGAGGGACCATGGGTTCACGTACTCCATAATTTAGGCTATAGATCAGCCTTTACCCTTCACTTAGAGAGAGGAGTTTCGCAGTCAGTTTGAGCGCCTCCAACAGGGTATCATGACCGATACCCAGTATGAGATCAGATTTTTTAACTTATCATGCTATGCAATTATCTTGATCCCTACACAGAGGGAGATGGTGTAGAGGTTTATAGATGGCTTTACTTACGGCATCATGCTATAGATGGCCAGGGAGATGGTGCAGGGGTTTATAGATGGCTTTACTTACGGCATTATGCTATATATGGCCAGGGAGACTGAGGATGATATTTACTTCACTCGATTTGTGGAGATCGCTAGGCGGATCAAGAGGATTCGTAGCTAGGATAGAGAGGTGACATCTGAGAAGAGATCTCATAATTTTGGTGGTTTCAGTGGTGCCTCGTCTAGAGGCAGGGGTATATTTGGTAGAGGCCATCGTATATGCCCGTTCAGTCAACACTTTATGTGTCTCATGGTTCTTTTAGGTGGAAACAATGCTTGTGGACCTCATTACAAGCAACTAGCATATAGTGCCCCTTCAGCACTGGTTAGTGCACCTTTGCTTCAGAGTTATTAGGGAGGTTATTCAGGTCGACAAGGTTAGTTCCAGTGTCAGAAATCACATCAGCCGATGGCTTGTTATACTTGTGGGGATCCGAGCACGTAGTGAGGTTTTGCCCCAGGTCACAGAGCACCATGCCACAACAGGCTACTCATGCCATGGTTCCAGCACTAGTTTCTCCACCACCTACCCAGCCAGCTAAGGGTATGGGTTAGGCATCTAGAGGTGGAGGCTAGATAGTAAGAGGCCGTCCGAGAGGTGGAGGTCATATTGGTGGGGCTCAACCCCGTTTCTTTGCATTCCCGACTAGACTTGAGGTAGAGTCGTCTGATGCGGTCATCACAGGTATTGTTCTAGTTTACCATAGAGATGCATCAATTTTATTTGATCCGGGTTATACTTATTCGAATGTGTTATCCTATTTTTCTTCATATCTGGATATGTCTTGTGATTCTTTGAGAACTCATGTTTATGTGTCTACTCCAGTTGGGAATTTTATTATGGTGGACCGGGTATCTCATTATTGTTTGGTCACTATCAGGATCTATGAAACTAGGGTTGATCTTCTATTATTTGATATGGTGGATTTTTATGTAATTTTGGGCATGGATTGGTTGTCACCTTATCGTTCTATCTTTGATTTTCATGCCAAGACTATGACGTTAGCCATGTCGGGGTTGCCTCCATTGGAGTTGAGATAGACTCATGGTCACTCCACTAGTAGGGTCATTTCATGTGAAGGCTCGACATATGGTCGAGAAGGGGTGTCTGGCGTATTCGACTTATATCCATGATTTTAGGGTCGAGGTGCCTTCCATGGATTCAGTTCCGGTGGTAAGAGTGTTCCAAAATATGTTTATAGAGACGTGCGGGGTATGCTAACCGACATAGATAACGACTTTTACACTGACTTGGTTCTGCGCATTTAGCCTATTTCTATTCCACCATTCCATATGCCCCAGTTATGTTTAAAGAATTGGAGGAACTGTTGTAGGATTTGCTTGAAAAGGGATTTATTAAACATACTGTCTTGCCTTGGGGTGCACCAGTGTTGTTTTTCATGAATAAAGATAGATCGATGAGTATGTGCATAGACTATCGATAATTGAACAAGGTCACTATCAAGAATAAGTATATGTTGTCGAGGATTGATGACTTATTTGTCCAGCTTTAGGGTGCCAAGGGTTTTTTCAAGATTGATTTGAGGTCAGTCTACCATCAGGTGAAGATTAGGGCATCGAATGTCCCTAAGACAACTTTTCGGACTCAGTATGGTCACTGTGAGTCCTTGGTGATATCATTTGTCTTGATCAATACCCAAGCATCCTTTATGGATTTGATGAACCGGGTGTTCAAGCCTTATTCAGATTACTTTGTGATCTTCATTTGGTTTACTCCCGCAGTCGAGAGGAGCATGAGCAGCACCTACGGATTGTACTTCAAACTTTGAAGTATCGTCAATTATATGCCATATTTTCAAAAAATGAGTTCTAGTTTGAATAGGTTTCCTTTAGGGCCATGTTATATTTTTTGAGGGTATCAAGGTGGATCTTAAGAAGATTGAGGCAGTCCAGAACTGGCCTAGACCTACTTCATCTACATAGATTCGAAGCTTCTTGGTTTTGGAAGTTATTATCGTCGGTTCTTGAAGGCGTTTTCATCTATCTCAGCCCTATTGACCAAGTTAAGCAAAAATGTGCTCTTTTCAGATGGTCTAATGAGTGTGAGGTGAGATTTTAGAAGCTTAAGACTGCATTGACTACTATCCTAATGTTAGTGTTTCCTACGAGTTAGGGATCTTACATAATGTATTATGATGCATCGCCTATCGGGCTTGGCGCGCTATTGATGCAGGACGCCGTACATGATTTGGAGCTGGAAGCCATTGTTCACGCACTGACGATTTGGAGGCACTATTTGTACGGCGTTTCATGTGAGGTCTACACCGACCATCAGATTCTCCAGCACCTATTCCAGAAGAAGGACATTAATTTGTGGTAGCGGATATAGTTAGAGTTGTTGAAAGACTATAATATCACCATGCTATATCATCCGGGGAAGGACAATGTAGTGGTTGATGTATTGAGTAGGAAGGCTCATTGCATGGGCAGTTGGGCATATTTATTGGCAGAGGAGAGGCCACTAGTTATGGATGTTCAAACCTTGGATAATCAGTTCATAAGGTTGGATGTTTTGGATCCAGTCAGGTTCTTGCTTGTTTTGTGGCACAATCATCATTGTAGGAGCGTATCAAGGCTCGCTAGTTTGATGATCTTCACTCCTTGGTGTTGAAGGACTTGGTGCAGCGGGATGGTGCCAAGGAGATTGTGATTTTGTGCTCCTAGTGTTGATGGGTTGAGAGAGTTGATCCTTGAGGAGGATCACAATTCACGTTATTCGATTCAGCTAGGTTTCACGAAGATTTACCGTGACTTGAAACAACACTATTGGTGGCGGAGGATGAAGAAAGATATTGTCAGTCATGTCTCTCGGTGTTTGAATTATCAATAGGTGAAGTATGAGCATTAGAAACCGGGTGGATTGACTCAAAGATTGGAGATACCGAAGAGGAAGTGGGAACACATCACTATGGCTGTTATGGTAGGCTTACCACAAACCTTGAGAACGTATGACACAGACAAGGATATTGTGGAACGGTAGACTAAGTCTGCACACTAATTCTTCTAATTGGTTGGCTCAGATTTACATCCGAGTGATTAGTCGCCTGCACGGCGTGCCCATTTCCATTATTTCTGACCGAAGCACATAGTTCATATCATATTTTTGGAGGGTCGTGCAACATGAGTTGGGCATGTGGGTCGAGCTAAGTACTGCACTTCATCCTCAGGCGAACGGACAATCCAATAGAACTATTAAGATATTTGAGGACATGTTGCGAGCATGCTCTATGGATTTTAGGGTCAGTGAGACCAATTCTCACCTCAGAGGAGTTTGACTAAAATAACAACTTTAGTCGAGTATCTAAATGGCTTCGTACGAGGCCTTTTATGGGAGGCAATGTCGCTCGCTGATAGGTTGGTTTGAGCCTAGTGAGACAAGATTGTTGGGCACTGATTTGGCTTGTGATGCTTTGGAAAAGGTTAAGGTGATTGAGGAGAAACTTCGTACAACTCAGTCTATGCAAAAGAGTTATGCGGACCGGAAGGTTCGAGATGCGGCTTACATGGCGAGTGAGAAGGTTCTTCTCCGAGTGTTGCCTATGAAGAATGTGATGCTGTTTTAGAAGAAGAGCAAGCTGAGTGATCGGCGCCCACCTATACTACTAATAAGAAGCAAGGAAGGGGTCAAAGAAGTTTTTACCCGAATGGGTCGGGATCGATATCCACAGGGAGTTGTGATTCGATATGTTGGGACTGGGTTGAGTATCGCAGTGGAAATTTTATCAGGATGGGATCCTTGTGATTTGTTCATATGCTTTACTTCTTCCTTGTTATATTGCTTTTGTAAGTCAATATTTATAGAGAGTTGTGCCTATGAGCTTGTTCGATAGTTTCCTTATGTGTTCTCTTGTCATACTCAGTCATTTTCGTTATGTACCTCCTTAGTTTTAGCTCGCGGAATGTGGGCCCGGTGGTGTTAGTTGTGGCTGGGTAATTCGTGTGTATAATAATGAGGTCCTCGTGTTTATTGCATCGTCATCAGTGCTATGATAGGTTTAAACAGAGTTCTTTCAGATATGAGGCTAATTGTCAATGCTGAGTTGATTTCGGGCAACTACTGTGATCAAAAGTGTTATTATGGGCCTATGTGTGACGTGTCATATTGTGTGGTCGTACCTTATGGGTGAAGTCATGAGATGATGCAGTATGTTGAGGCTAATGACGGATATGGATTTAGAATCGGGTCTTTAGGAAATGAGTAGGAGGTGAGAAAGTGAGGTAGGAGGCTTATCGGAGGTGTTGGGAAGGCTAAATTGTAGTTTTGACTGTGTCATCAGGCTTATGTAGATTGTGGTGACGTGGAATCACCCGCGGGTGTGTGTTGGAAGTGTTCATTCAGTGTTTTGATGAGTTCAGGGGTAATCTTGGCACGTTCGAGGACGAACGTTTGTTTTAAGAGGGGGAGAATGTAACGACCCGACTAGTCGTTTTGATAATTTAAGCTCCGTTCGGTGGCATAAGGTCTTGAACAATTTCACATTGTGTGTATCGACCATGCGTGCATGGTAGGATTCAGTTACCGGATAATCCGGAGGTGAATTGGGAGAAAATTTTCAATTTTTGAAGCTTAAGTGATGAAAGTTGACCGGAGGTTTTACTTTTGTGTAAACAGCCTCGACATGAGTTTTGACTAATGTCAACAGCTTCGTATGGTTATTTTGAACTTAGGCGTGCATCCGGAATTGGTTTTGGAGGTTCGTAGAGTTATTTGGGGTAATTTGGCGAAAGTTAGAATTTCAGCGATTTTGGCCGATAGGTAAAATTTTGATATCGGGCTCGGAACAGAATTTCGAGAGTGGCTATAGGTCCGTCGTATCATTTATGTTTTGTCTACAAAATTTCACGTCATTCCGGGTTAAGTTGATAGGTTTCGACGCGAATCTTGATATTTGAAGAATTGAAAATCTATAAGTTGATTTCTTGGTTTGATTCATCGTTTTGGTGTTGTTTTATGTCATTTGAAACCTCGAGCGAGTCCGTGTAGGTTATATGACTTGTTCGTGCATTTAGACAGGATCCCGGGGGCCTCGGGTGTGTTTCGGATGGGGTTCGGGTCAATTTCCTTCAAATCAATGATGTTGTTTTGTCTGCTGTCCGTTCCCTCTATGCGATCGCATAGTGTCAATTTGAAACTCCCAGTTTTTCTTCTATGCATTCGCAATTCTACCTACACGATCGCGGAGGCCAGCTTTTCCCTTAAACGCGATCGCACTCCCCTCCCTCGTGACCGCGTAGAGTAGTCCCAGGCCCAGCATTCGTTCTCCCTTATGCGATCGCATTGCCTAATGCGCGATCACGTAACACACTGGCCAGCAGCCTTTTCTTCCCATATACGCGATCGCGTCTGTTGTCCTGCGATCGCATAGCACACTTTGGGCCAGCAAAATATTTCTTCTATGCGATCGCATGTTAACTCCCGCGATCGCGATTCATTAATACCTGGGAAGAATATAAGTTTTCAAAACCGAGGGTTTCACCATTTTAACCATATTTTGACTTCTAGAGCTCGGATCATGGCGATTCTTTGAGGGTTTTTCACACAAATCGAATGGGTAAGTGTTCTTCCATTAGAATTATATAATACATGAATTTGTTCTTGATTTTTATCATTTAAATGGTATTTTTAGTTGAGAAAGATGTGGGTTTTGAAAGAAAACTTCTAAATTGAAAAAATCATGATTTGAGGGACCAAATGGTATCGGAATTTGATAAAATTTGTATGGTTGAACTCGCACTATAATGGGTATTCAATTTTTGTAAAATTTGTCAGGTTTCGAAGTGCGGGCCCGGGGGTCGACTTTTGGGTTGATTTTTATAATTTTGTAAAGAATGAAACTTTATTATTCGGAATAGTTCCTTATACCTTTTATGTGTACTTTGAGTTGTTTTAGTTGATTTTGAGCCGTCCGGAGGTCTTTTCGCCCAAGAAGTTCATTTTGGAGTATCGGGTTGTCGTCTTCAAGGTAAGTATCTTGCCTAACCTTGTGTGGGGGAACTACCCCTTAGGATTGAATCTTTTATGTTGATTGTAGCCCGTGTACGCGAGGTGACGAGTGAGTACTCGGACTTATTTGCAAATAGGTTGGCCTTTTGGGATTCGTAGGTCCTTATATTCCCCGTGTATGAAGTTGTAATTGTTACATTTGAGTTCCTGAT